>LQNS02278139.1:17591432-17606105 GCA_001587735.2 Parhyale hawaiensis | reverse complement strand
CATTGCATTAAAACTAAATTCAATGAGTTTATACTGGTTTAAAGCTGTCTCGTACGTTATTTATGCTGATATACGTGCAGCTTCGAACTTTTGAAATTACCGCCGACTTGCAAGGCAACTGCCGCCTCAGTCTTCTGGTCTGGCGCCGCGAAGATGGGCCCAAAGAAGATCGTCGCAGTATTTTAGGGCACTGGTAACGTTGATCCGGTTCTTATTTTTCCATACTGGCTTCTCGCCAAGATCTTGGCGAGTAGTTTGCCGCCCTCGGAAATGCGGGTGGGCGCCTATGAGCGCCGCGACCAGTGGAACCTCGTTTCATAGTGTGGCACTTCTCGCCAAGATCTTGGCGAGTAGTTTGTCGCCCTCGGAAATGCGGGATCTTGGCAAGTAGTTTGCCGCCCTCGGAAATTCGGATGGGCGCCTAGGAGCGCCCCGACCTGTGGAACCTCATTTCATAGTGTGGCACTTCTCGCCAAGATCTTGGCGAGTAGTTTGCCGCCCACGGTAATGCGGGGAACTAGAAGTTGCAATGCTAGGCGTAGCCTAAATTAATATGAATCAAGCCGGTCTAGATGATTGAAGCCGGTCATTCCTGGGTCCCAAATCTTAAATTACACCCTGCTCTCAGTGCTCTGGAATACGGGCAAGAAGTGCCACACTTAGCACACTAGGCTACGAAAAGAGGTTCCACAGGGCCTTAATTCAACATTGACCTTGTGTTTCTCCAATAATAGGCACAAAATTGCTAGATCTGCAAGGCTTACCATTTATTTAACTTACCTAGGATCTTGGAAGGGTGGTGACAACAGATCTTGAGGCCTACAGACATGGTACCCTAGATTTTCCAGACGTTGCTTGTCGGTATTGAATTGGATCTTTTGCCTACTACCAATATGCCACAAAAATCTTGCATACTTGATTTGATTCCGGCCAGGTGGCTTGCGGATTTTATATTTGCGTTTCCGGCCAATAAGGTTTACTAATGTTAGCCTCATGTCAGCCAACTAAACAGTGTGAACAAAAATTCACTAAGCTCTGCCAATGTTTACGCTGACGGCGGCTAACATCAGTACTGACTAAAGGGTAAGAAAATTTTGTAAGCGACTTGGGTGAGCGAGGTGGATTCTGTGAGAGAAATAGACTCGATGTATCAGGGTAGAATGGAACTCCTGGATGTGACTGCAGTGACATTTGTTAAGAAGATGGAATGAGAACACTTTTGGATAATGCTATTCTACAATGGGTGAAGAAGGGCGTAGAAGACATAGCTATTCGTATAAAATAAAACAATTTCTTTCACTTTTTATGCTCTATGCTACTAATTGATACTCTAGAAGAGTATTATCCAAAGTTATTTATTCCATCTCGTTGACACTGTGTCACCGCAGTCGCCTCCAGCTGTTCCATTCTGCCCCAGGGAGTATAATAACGGGAGAGCCCAGGAAGCAAAGAGCGTAACGGGAGGACTCACGAAAAATTAGCTCCAAAAAGTGACGTCATCATCGATGAATCTAAGGCTGAGCAGCATAGGACTGTTTTAACTAATTTCACCAGAAAAATCGTCTTAAATTGCAAAATTTATCTCTAGCGTATAAATAAGTGAAGATAATATATACTAATTTAGCAATTAACTATGGAAAATTGCAGTGCATGTTGGTGGAAACTTTCACAACACTAGCGCCGAATTAGTTCCCTTTTCGCGACTCAATTTAACTTATTTTTCTTGATTGAAGCCTTATTTACACTTCATTTTCACTTCACAGTACTCTTCACAGAATATATCTATTCCTTACCAACATATATAAGCACCATTATAGCCAATTTTGTACGCGAGAGAAACCACAGTAGTAGTTAGCCATTGCCCGAACTTTCTGTACTTGGCGACAACATTTTTCGATATTTTGCAGCCCAAGTAGCTGGCCAGTCTTGAGCGGGAGATTGGATGAAATAAATCGAAAAAATACGATGATATGTTCAAGAAAATCATATACGAAGGTCTGAGGCCCCACACCTAAGGCGTCTTTTTGTGGTCACGCTCCTGATCAGAATCACCGTGATCATGATCATCGTGATCACTGAAAAGCACAAGAACGGTCAACGATTTTGTAAACAAACCAGAGACGCCATGTCAATTTTCGAAATATATTTTTATCGAATTTTTACGGGAAATGGTAGGGAATGGATTTCTTATAAGCCTTTATTTATTTTTAAGTCAATGAATAAATGAACTAGCAATATTTGAAGCATTTTGAACATAAACAGGCATAAAACTTACGAAACTACAATTTTGGGAGTCAATATTACAAACAATCATAATAACATAATTAAAGTTATCCCTATAAATAAGAAAACATCACGAACTTGCATTTCAAATTTTTACATGTCAGACGGCTGGAATCACTCTTTGATCAAGCATGATTAGCCTCCGGAGGAAATCACGCTGCGATCAATGCTAACCACTGATCACGGTTGATTGCTATCAGCATCACGTCAAAATGCGGTCACAAAAACGCACGAATCATGCGCGATCAGTGGGAATCATCCCCGCGGTGGTCACAAAAAGACGACTCTAAAACACTTTGACTCGTCGATGTGATGTAAATTTTCTATGTGGGGTCACAGCTATGTTTTAATTCAGTCTTATTGAGTCCTCCCGTTGCATTCTTTGCTTCCTGGGAGAGCCAGACAGACATGCGAAGAAAAAGAACGTGCGTCGAATGACGTTTTTTTTTCGGACCAGGCAACTGCAGCAGACGCTCAATATTATGTGCATAAAATTAATGCATACTGAATATAGAAGTCTATCTATGTTTCTCTTATAGAACGTACTTCCTGAGTCCATCCTATTAGTAACATATGTATGCTAAGAAAAATAGTATGCAGGAAAACGAGTAGCGAGCACTGTGGCTGCTTTGTATAAAAATATTCACGCAATTTCTTTTTTTACGTACGTCTGTCTGCCTTTTATTTCAGCTATCATTCATTAGTCTCTGATTCTGCCCTGACAAACGGAAGTCCACCTCGCTCACCAAGTCACAGAATTTTGTAGACAGCACGAATCAAAGACTACAATGTAGAGCTACTGTGACATGTGAGGTGCCCACACCATGGTTCTCTATCCACATAACGATCCCGGGCCACAATCCAGGGCACAAGTGAGCAAGATGTGGGTAGATGATAATGGAAAGTTTCATATTCTGACAGACCACAATATGCTCGTGTTAAAGTACGCCAGCCAAAAAGTAGAAAAACAGCAGGGAAAAGAAAATGACCAGGCGATGGCGGCTGAAGGATGCGGACTTGGAGACATTTCAGTGTGAGCAGGAGACATTGACTGTGATGGTCATGGAGTTAATTAGATGAATGAGACGTTTGTGCCACAGGTGATGGATGCAGCAATGAGGACGATTGGCGTTGTGAAAAGAGGCAGGCATGGAAGAAATAAAAATTGGTTTATTGAACTGATTTACTGAGTGAAGTTAGGAAAGGATGTTATTGGCCTACTTTGAATTTTAGAGCATCTCGGCACACTCTAGGGTTTCTTGCCCGCCATCTGACTGCCGGGTCATCGTGGCTCGTCAGTCAAGATCAGGAAGCAAACAGCGTAAAGCCACTGACAGGGGGATGGGGCACAGTGAAGTAAAGACAGTAGGGAAAATCAGCCTGGGCACGGCGGAGACACGTGGCGTCACAAACTATATGACACACTCTATGCTGGAGGAACGGGCCAATAGCAGCGTAGCAAGGAGGTTTAAGAGTTATGTAATAATAATAATAATAATAATAATATGTATTTCTCCACAGGCGGGAGGTATTCTTGGATTATTATATTACAGCTTACATTTAAAATTGTGTGTACATTATTTTTTTTTTGAAATATTACAGTTATATATTCACAACCTAATCTACATGGCTGTTTAGTCTCCTTGCAGCAAAGCGGGCAATCGTAACGGCAGCAAGAAAATAATGCTCCTCGTGCTGCCTAATTATAGTCATTAAATAGGCATGAAATGTTTTCGATAGCTTAATATAGATATTGGAGAAAAGAATATGAAAAAATTTGCCCCATCACTGAATCCAAAAATCATGCTTGCTTTGCGCAAAAATTTTAGGAATCATTGACTATTTTCCGAAATTTACTTTTAAGTTGGTTATCCTTTTAAATGGTTTTGAGTTTCGGTGCTGTTTGGCCATAACTGTTAAACAATAAATTGTACACATTTCAGATGAGAGGATTATTATACTTCACCGGTAATAAATCACTAGTTTGTCCAAGAAATAAATTGTATAGAAACAATAGTTATTATCTACCGTTTGTGGATTCATAGCCCTCTATATGCATCGATGTTCAAGAGATCTTGCCGTGAAGAAGCTCTAAAATTTAAAGACGGGTGTAAAGCGTATCGAGATATAATCGATACAATTTTGAACATTGTTGAGATATCTGTCGTTACCTTCCGTCCGGAAATTTAAAATTCGCCATACTAGAACGAACCTGTGACATCATCGATGAATGACCATGGCTGAACAACGAACAGGTTAACTCACGCGCAGGTAGGTGTTAAGCCCCGCCCACTCCTGTGACGTCAGGTGGGGAGATAGATAGCAAACAGTGTTAATTAGTTCATACTTGTTACTTGCGTAATAAATACGTTGAGCCTGNCATTTCCCCCCCCATTTTGGGGGGTTCTAGTGCCGCTAGCCCCCTAAAAATTTGGGACGTAATGCCCCCATACCTGAAGACACTTTTTGAGCAAAAAACAGAAAATTGATCATTTTGACCATTTTCGCCGGGACGACCCCCTTAAAATGGAAGGATTATTATACTACACCGGTAATAAATGACGAGTTTGTCCAACAAATCAATTGTAAAGAAACAATAGTTATTACAGTATAGGTTGTGGGTTCATAGCCCTCTATATGCATTGATGTTCAAGAGATCTTGCCGTGAAGAAACCTGAAATTTAAAGACGGGTGTAAAGCGTATCGAGATATAATCGATACAATATTGAACATCGTTGAGATAACTTTCGTTCGTTACCTTCCGTCCGGAAATTTAAACTTCGCCTGACTAGAACGAACCTGTGACATCATCGATGAATGACCATGGCTGAACAACGAACAGGTTAGGCTAACTCACGCGCAGGTAGGTGTTAAGCCCCGCCCACTCCTGTGACGTCAGGTGCAGAGATAGAGAGCAAACAGTGGTAATTACTTCATACTTGTTATTTGCTTAATAAATACGGTGAGCCTGGGCTTCCAGGAACAAAAAAGAAGGGTAATCATTTCTACACAATCACAGCTGTTAACTGTGCGATGCAAAAACCCGTTTGCTTGAAATGAGGCAATAAATTGTCAAGCGAATAGGTTGACGGGCGAAAAACTCAATTACAACAACATAGCCACGGCTTCCTATGTACTGATACGGCTTATTTTGCAATCATCATATATCATTTTACATACTAGTACACTTCGCCATGAAAAATTACCGCGGAAAAACATGGCTTACAGGGGAAAAACTACAGTTGCATACGTATTATCGGAGCAGAATTAATTGCTCTATAAGTAATTTAATTTCAAATTTATAATCTTTACTTGTGAAATTTGTGTATTAACGATAAACTCAAAAATGTTGTTCCGATTCTTTAAAATAGGTATGGACGTGCGGTATTGTACTTTTGTTTTATGCCTGTGCATACCCGAAACGCATCAGATACCTACTGCTAGTTCATTTGTTGATTAACTTCAAAATGAATGAAAATTTCTCAGAAAACCCTTTTCACCATCTTTCATACGATAGATTTTTTGACCAAACATGGCGTCTCTGGTTTGTCTATAAAATCATTGACCGTTCATGTATTTTCAGTGATCAATATGATCATTACCATGGCGATTTTGATCGCGAATGGCCATTTATAAGCCAAACTTTGTTGCCAAAGAATGAGCGTGTCTGCCTCGTTTTGCTGTTTTAGTTGGCAGGGTATTAAAGGTGGCAATCATTAGTTAGTTGAGAATGCGATAAAAGCTTCGCCTTGTTAATGCTGATTAAATTTGATATTACCTATAGTATGAGGATAAATTGAAAGGCATACAAAAAATTTGTGTATTTATTTTCCTGTGGATACAAAACAAAAAGAAAGGCAACGATTATGCACAACGTCTTTTAATCTATGTAAAGTACAGTATGAAATACTAAACTGATCATAACCAAAGAAAATGTTTGAAATGTCAACATGCCTTTCTATCAGCCTAACCATACATAAAGCCCGGTGATGACGACAGACTCCTGTCCTGTGTTGTCACTTCTCAGCGTTCGACTGCCTCGGTAGCTGCATGCTTCCGTTCTCAGCTCTTAACACCTTGTATCGCTCGTTCGATGCCCCAAGAGGCACGTGAGCTCTTTCAGATCTTGGTGAGCTGACTCAGCAGTTGTGTGTGCATGCACGTCGCTGGGGCGGAACTCCCTTCCTCAGAGATGAGGGAGGTGGGGGGGTCTCGGGTCATTTGTTCCTTCCGTCAAATTGGCGCCATAGTTCTTGTTGACCCGAGGTCGACTGCAACTACACTTACTCATTTGGGGCCAGTAGGCCTATATCCGCAGCACAAACCAGTGCATGTGGGTTTCCCAGGTGAGAGTGTGGTCTAAGTTGACCTACCTCTACCTTTACCTATACCCGAGTAAATAAAAAGAGTTTTACTTCCTAAGACATTCCTTAGAAACTTGAAGACACAAAATATTGCACAAGTGACACGGTCTAAGCAAGAGAATACAACTGTAAACATTTTATCGAAACTTTTGGTAGACAGGCAGTCGTGTTTGCAAGGAGAGAACGAATTATCCGAAAGCGATGAAGCGAAAACGCAACACAGAAGACAATCGTCTGCAACGCACTTAATAGGGACATTGTGCTTGAGGATCACGAATGGATGTTAATCTGTTAGCTACAGTCCTAGACTATTTTATCAAACTTATACCTAAAATTATACTTAAATAACATAGTCTATATAGTAGGCCTACATAGGTTTGGTCACGCTTTAAATAAAAAAATGTACTAGCAATCCAAATTTTTATCAGCCGCGAACGAAGTGAGAGAGGTGATAATGTTTTCGTTAAAGATCTAAGTCAATATATCAATATACTGGGTGACTAAAAAAATTACATATTCAATTGGCTGCTGTTTCATTACACATGAAACAAAAGAATGGATCGTATATGGGTTGGGAATGTATCTCATATACCGAAACACAACAGCCAATTGAAAATGTAACATTTTTAGAGACAGTAAACATAAATATATATATTGGTATGTTTGTCCACCTAAAAAGTGGTCGAAGGAGTTGAGCTATGTTCATAATTTTTTGCAGGAAATCTGGTGGGTTGTCTTCGATGCGTCCACGCAAAAAAAAAAAAAAAAAGGATTAGCCGGCCGTCAAAAAATGATGGTGATAAAATTTTCTTCCACCGCAGGAGGTGGTCGTACGCCACGAGACATTCTAGTTAATCCTGGATATGAGTGACACTAACGGTACTTTTTTATAGCACGACGCAATTCTCTCTATCACATTGAATAGGTTTTTGGCAGCATTTTCAAAGTCAACACAGAATCGAGAGCACTCTGAGAGCGCATACCTCTGCCAAGCAAGGCCACGAAAATAACAAACTTTAATTGGTTCTGAAACTATGAATTTCTTCGTATCGATACCATGACCAAATAATATGTGCCTTATCGTAATATTGATAGGTTCTTTAATTTTCTTGATGAACCGTTCAAACTTTTAGAGCTACGGTGCTAACAAACGTTATGAAAAACATTAGCCAAACACACATGCGGACCAACTGATCATCACGAAAATTTAATCATTATGCCGTTTAACATAACTAACAATTGCTGTAAATTTCACAAAGATCCAACCATTATTTTTTCTAGTTGTGCTAACATAAACACAGCAATAAACGAACAAACAAAGAAATCATCACAAAAATTTGATTTGATCATTTGTTTGTCGTATTATACCTAACATAGCTTATTGAGTTATAGTATTGAGAAAAAATTTGCTGAGAGAAGCGGATAAGCGGATTTTTCCAAAAAGTTAGTCATCTGTTCCTGTTAACATACTTAACAATCCCTGTAGATTTCGCAAAGATCCGTCCGCAAATTTTTGAGTGATCTCAGTGACAGAAAGACAGACGGACAAACGAAGACGATACTCGTTTTTTGACTAGCAGGTGTCATCGTCATTAGCTATATAGTTGATCGGGAGCAATAATTGAGGTAAATAGCAATGACTCTCTAACTTTTATCACAAAAATTCTTGACCAAATTTAGAAAAATGGGGGCAGATCGGAGTATGAAAGAACCAGACAGATAGATATAAGAAGAAAAAGAACGGGCGTAAAATGAAGTTTTTGTTTTGCTTTTTGCATTTTTCAGGCTTTTTACGATGGATCAGGACATGGCTTACGGGTCGGTAGCAGCGAGTAAAGCTTGAAGGAGAGACGAGCGCCTGGACGCAGGTATCATCAAGGGTTCCACAAAGTAGCGTACTTGGCCCGCTTCTGTTCTCAATTTACATCAATGATCTCGATCTTAACAGCCGTAGTAGAATAAGTATATTTGCGGACGGTACTAAACTATGTCATTCTACCACAAAAATAAACGAGCTCCAACAATACCTTGGCCACCTCATGGAATGGAGCACAACGTGGCAGATGAACTTTAATGTCGACAATTGCTCAGTGATGCACATAGGGCTGGTGAACCCTACAACCCCATTGAAAATGAACGGGACAATATTGGTTGCGGTCACCCAACAACGTAACTTGGGAATTACTATTACAAACAAACTAAAATACAGTCACCAACTTGACAAGAGTGTGTAAACGAGGAACAGGGTACTCGGATTCATCACCAGAAATTTTGAATACTAGTCCAAAGACATCATCGTTCCCTTGTACAAGGCATTAGTGCGGCCACACTTAGAATTTGCTATTCAATTCTGGTCAGTACATCTGTGCAAAGATATCGATAACTTGGAAAGAGTCCAACGCAGAGCAGCGAAAATGATATCGCAGCTGCGAAACAAGCCGTATGAATTTAGCCAAAGGAACTAGGTTTGATCTCTCTCGAGCAAAGACGACTCAGAGGGCAACTAATAGAAACATTCAAGTATTTAAATGGCTTCAACGACGTATCTACAACAGAATTCTTTGAAAGAGACCTCAATGATCGCTTGCAAAACAACGGTCAAAAACTAAAACATAAAGCTCGAAGAAGACCTAAGTCAGCAGTTCTTTCCGTATATCATAGTCAGCATTTGGAATAGACTTCCTTCCGATGCTGTGTGGCATATTAAAAGTTATAAGTACATTGAAACTTAATTAAAAGGCCAAACAAACCAACCCCTCTGCATGCTTACGTTACTCGAACCATAAACGCTTTCATTATTTAACTTCTTGAAACGTCCAGAAAGAAGCACTACATGGTTATTACTTCGCCACGCCGCGCATGAGTTGCTACTTCCGGAATTTTCCCGCTGTTGCCATCAGGATAGCATGAGAGTTGGTCATTCGATATAGTTACATTGAATTTTAAAATTAAAATTACTTTACGTCAAATGAGCTCTCAGATTCTAACCTTTTTGCGACAGTTGGTAGTGCGGAGTCAGTCAACGCGTTTAAAAATCGTCTGGACACACATTGGAAGAGACATCCTCCACAGCTAAGCACTCCTCCTCTAGGAGTTGCAAACTCTTAATGGCCAAAGCTTCCGAGGCCACCTTAATCTGTCTTTTTCTCTTTCCCGCTCCAACTACACAGTTTGACACCCCCAAGCCAAAAAATCAGCGGCTCTCGATCGTCCTTGCGTGCATTCATGATCGTCTCTTTGGCAGGGATGCTTCCTTTTTTTCTATTTGCTCTTGTCTTCTATATCCTACTAACATAATGGCAATAGCTCATAGAGGGCCGGGGCGTAAGTTCGGTGCCTCTTTGGGAATGGGCCTATTGGTTCGTCTACTGCCGCCTATCTAATCTAATCTTATATACGTTACCAATAATATGCATCAGGCAGTACTTGTACTAATTTCTATATGAGAAGCATGGATAGAGCACTTCAATATTGATGCTACAATAGTTTTATACACATAATACTGAGCGTTTGCTGCAGCTGTTTGGTATGAAAAATGTCAATCACGCCTAACGCGCGTTATTTTTTTCGCAGGCTTGTCTGGTTCTCCCGTAGTTTTCCCCCAAGTCTCATATGTTTGTATGTGTCAAATGGTATTCGAGCGAATATCGTAGCATAATAACGGATGGAGTTCTATTCATTTCAAGCTTGCATGTACCAAAACTGAAAATCAGTCAATAAAGGTGATTTTTTTGCAAAATGTACGAGGTCTCCCAAAATACGGGAATGATTTCGGAATCAGGTATTTTAAATTTTTCATGTACTATGCAGGTTTCACAAGTTTTTTTTTTTTAAATAAGCAAATTGGTCAACTAGACAGCCCGTAACTGATTGCGTTGCCATCGCCATTTTTGTCGTTTTTCCACTGGGCCTGTAAGCACTGTTAAATGTATATTTTAAGTTAACGACGCACTCCCGTTGTATTTCCCGTACTACTGTAATTCATGTTTACCGTACCTATAGACGTCTATGCAGCCAAGCAAGCTCACGAGCTTCATCAGAAGCCTCACAGGGAACATCTACAATTGGCCATGTATTCTCAGACGGCAAGTTGAGCTTCAAAAGACGAATTACGTAAATTGTCCGGATAGCTCGACTGTTTAGAATTGTATTTGGGCGCTAAAACTGCTCCAATCAAACGAAGAATGCAGAAAATAGAAGTGGACATAGCGGAGCCACAGAGACGCATTTGGCCGCTTGAACCATTAAAATTCGCTGAAAATTGGACAAGCAAATAGCTTATAGATTTTCCCTGCAACTGCATCTGGGCGACAGAAAACTGTGGGGCAGAGGACGGCGAAAACCTCCGCGTTTGTAATTTCGGTTAAATGTTGACTTTTTTTGCGCACAATTAGCTGTATCATCTTAATTTATGACTCACATAGAAGTGAAGTATATAACGAACATAATAGAAGTTATTATTATGGTATTTTTATATGGTAACTATTAATTAGCGTCGATGAAGCAGAGATGTTTTTCTTTAGGATAGGCCTATAAAATGAAATATGGCGTTAAAATGCATATAAAGAGTTTGGCAATTTTTTACTTTAGGTGAGCCAGTCTATTTTCTTCATTCATGTTCGGATCGTTTTCAAACTTGCACAGTATACGTAAAAATGAATTTTAGGAACATTTTATTCATGTAAATTTTACAATTTTTGCAATAGTTTTTAAGTAATATTGACATTAAACTCTCTTCATTTCTACCAATCACAAGCCTGCTTGACACGAGTTACTCTTTCCAACCAATAAAAAACTTGCGTGACGCGTTGGTTGACCAATAAGAGTGACGCGTTGGTGTCAGCCAATAAGGAGCGTGTATANCTTCATTTCTACCAATCACAAGCCTGCTTGACACGAGTTACTCTTTCCAACCAATAAAAAACTTGCGTGACGCGTTGGTTGACCAATAAGAGTGACGCGTTGGTGTCAGCCAATAAGGAGCGTGTATACTGTATGGCTGCAGCTATTGTGGGATTTACCCCAGTTTTTCGAAATTTCAGATGGTATCAGGGATTTTCAGAACAATTTCGGGAGTTTTTCAACTTCTTATTTGACAATTACGCAAATAATTAATAATTATGTACTACTGCGTATATTCCGCATATATTGAGATGAGCATAAAGTGTTTATTTATAGCGTGAAGCTTCTTCTTATATTCTTTTATAAATATTTGGGGAATTATTTTAACTTTTGGGGAAATCTGAACTTCCTTTTCAGGTGTTTGTTTTTTGCCGGTGATCACTGTAGAGTGAGTCAGTCGCCGGCTAACCTTTGTTCAGTGACGTGACGTGTCTATTCTCTTGGACTGTTGTAGCTGAATTTTCTTCTGATTGGTGTCTGTATTGAACACTAATAAATCAATAATAGTTACTTTCGGTGAACTAGTGGAAATATCAGTGGTGATCCAACTCATCCAAGTGTGTGGTGTTCCAAAATGGAGCCAGATCCTGGCTCTTCAGGAACAAAAACCTCCTCAAGGTCTCAACCTAAAAATGGTGCCAGTAAAGGGAAAATAAACTCATCTAAAAGCCATTCCAAAACTACAGCTGTTACAAGTTCACCTGCCGGTTCAATAAGATCAAAGGGAGAAAAACGAGACTCGCCTCCTGCTTCTTACAATGGTCCTGCAAAGAAAACCAACCAGCCCCAAACAGCTGCATCATCTTTACCCAACAGTGATGTAATCCATTCCGCGCAAGAAAACTGACTGGCAGCAAGTGGCATGCCGACAAATCCTGTCTGTGCACAATGCCCAACGGTGCTTCGGACCAGCCGAAAAATGCATATTTTGTTCATGTTGCTTTTAGCGATCATAATTTCATTACGCTTATTATTTTTGTGTCTGGAGACATCAAACCGCAATCTGCAGTAATTGAGTGTGGTTTTGTATTGTGGCTCGGCTCAATCCTTCGGGTAACGAATTAGCATGCAAAGCGCTTTGAAGGCGCCAATTCCTTAAAAGGCCGGTCGCTGTGGCCTCCACCCGATATGACTTTGAAGTTCCCATTGTTTTTCTATGGGAGAAAATCCCGGGCCTCATTACAGGCTTGCTATAGCGACCTAACAGGGACCTAACCGAACCTACCAAACCTTACCCTACCAAACCTTACCCTACAGTACCTAACCTTACCCTACGTAACCTTACCCTTCCTAACCTTACCCTACCTAACCTTACCCAGCCTAACCTAACCATACCCAACCCAACCTTGGTTCAGTTCGCTTTTAGGACCATCACGCATTTTTGATAGTTCGAGGTCATATATGAGTAGAAGGATGTAGCTATATTAAGAAGTTTTACACAAATGACGTTTTTACGGCAAATGCTTAGTTTTCTAGATATTTGACTTAGAAGTTTTATTAGCGTCCGACATCACGGCAGCTTGTCGAACAATATGGCGGTAACGCACGGTCGCTCTACACTGGTTTTTATATATTTTAGTAGTATATAAACAGAACAAGTTTTTTCTTCATAATTTTATGATATATTGGTTTTTGAAGTATTATAGAGGTTGAAAGACTAATTTTAAGATATATTTTTCCAAGAATGACTTATGTAGGAATAGTAGGGACGAAAAGACGAAGAAAAAGAATTACGACCGCACCCCCTTTCCTCCCCCTGCGCGACGCTGCGACATGTGAACAGTTGAGAAATTGCTATTGCAATGGATGGTGGTTGTGCCGGATGCTCCCTGGAATATTTCGACTGTATCAAACAGTTTCACAACGATGATGATGCTGCTTTGAATTTTTTAGCTTTTCATGGTGTAATTTTTTTCGAGTGAGGAAAATAAAAACCTTAATTGCCCAAATTGTCAGACGAAATTGAGATAGGGCCTACTGCAAAACTAGCAAGGTAAAGGTATTCTAATGTTAAACCTTCATTCATAATTGATATTTTGAAGTCATATATAGGTAGAAGGGCCAATTTTAAGACTTTTTTTGAAGGACGTTCTCGTCTCAAGTGCTTACCTACTTTTCGAGATAGTTATTTTACTTTGAATTTCCCATCCTTTTTTTTTTTGCTATACTTTTTTCCGGCAACAACGTGGCTCTTACTCGTAAAGGTTAGGAGACCAGGCCTGGTTCTGCCAATATCCTTTGAGAAATATACCAAAAGTGTATAGCAATACGCGCTACGCCGCCATGATGGAAAAGCACCTGCCGCTAGATCGCACGACACGGCCGTAATGGCGGATGGTGATGGGAACTTCAAAGTCCAATATTTCGGAAAGTATGCATTGGCGCAAAAACGTCATTCGTGGAAAATGTCTTAAAATGGGTGCTTCTTCCTATAGATGACTTCAAAATATTGAAAATGCGCGATGGTCCAAAAAGCGAATTTTACCCTAACCTTACCCAACCAAACCTTATCCAACCTAGCCTAACTTAACCTTACCCAATCCAACTCAACCTAACCTTACCGTACGTAACAAAACATAAACTAACCTAAACTAAATGGTAAATTTTTACTTTCACTTGCACATTTTTTTTTTTTTGCTTTCAGTATGTTAATTGGGTGAATTTAAGACCATTTACATGTATAACGTTCCCATCGCAAATGCTTAGTTTTTGAGATATTAGACTTTGAAGTTCCCATTGTTTTCGTATGGGAGAAAATAGCCTATGTCATCACAGGCTTGCTAACGACCTAAAAGGAACCTAGCCAAACCTAACCTTGCTAAACCTAACCTTGCCTAACCTAACCTTAC
Organism: Parhyale hawaiensis; assembly: GCA_001587735.2. Classification (NCBI taxonomy): domain Eukaryota; kingdom Metazoa; phylum Arthropoda; class Malacostraca; order Amphipoda; family Hyalidae; genus Parhyale; species Parhyale hawaiensis. Next base: position 17,591,707 of record LQNS02278139.1, on the reverse strand, counting down.
CTAACCTAACCTTACCTAACCTAACCTTACCTAGCCTTACCTGACCTTACCTAATCTAAGCTAACTTTATTTAACCTAACCTTATTTAACCCAACCTAATTTAACCCAACCTTATTTAACCCAACCTTATTTAACCCAACCTTATTTAACCCAACCCTATTTAACACAACCCTATTTAACACAACCCTATTTAACCCAACCCTATTTAACCCAACCCTATTTAACCCAACCCTATTTAACCCAACCCTATTTAACCCAACCCTATTTAACCCAAC
>LQNS02278139.1:17575103-17590135 GCA_001587735.2 Parhyale hawaiensis | reverse complement strand
CAACCTTATTTAACCCAACCTTATTTAACCCATCCTTATTTAACCCATCCTTATTTTACCCATCCTTATTTTACCCATCCTTATTTTACCCATCCTTATTTACCCATCCTTATTTTACCCATCCTTATTTTACCCATCCTTATTTTACCCATCCTTATTTCACCCATCCTTATTTCACCCATCCTTATTTCACCCATCCTTATTTCACCCATCCTTATTTCACCCAACCTTATTTCACCCAACCTTATTTCACCCAACCTTATTTCACCCAACCTTATTTCACCCAACCTTATTTCACCCAACCTCATTTCACCCAACCTCATTTCACCCAACCTCATTTCACCCAACCTCATTTCACCCAACCTCATTTCACCCAACCTCATTTCACCCAACCTCATTTCACCCAACCTCATTTCACCCAACCTCATTTCACCCAACCTTATTTCACCCAACCTTATTTCACCCAACCTTATTTCACCCAACCTTATTTCACCCAACCTTATTTCACCCAACCTTATTTCACCCAACCTTATTTCACCCAACCTTATTTCACCCAACCTTATTTCACCCAACCTTATTGAATGCAACCTTATTGAATGCAACCTTATTGAACGCAACCTTATTGAACGCAACCTTATTGAACGCAACCTTATCGAACACAACCTTATCGAACACAACCTTATTGAACACAACCTTATTGAACACAACCTTATTGAACACAACCTTATTGAACACAACCTTATTGAACACAACCTTATTGAACACAACCTTATTGAACACAACCTTATTGAACACAACCTTATTTAACACAACCTTACCTAACCTTATCTAACGTAACTTTACCTGACCTTATCTAACGTAACTTTACCTAACCCTACCCTAATTTCACTTGTATGGGATCTCTCTGTATTTTCTCCCATAGTTAAACAATAGGAACTTCAAAGTCATATTTCTCAAAAACTAAGCCTCTGCAACGAAAACGTTATTCGTAAAAATTGTGTTAAATTTACCCAATTTACATACTGAACACAATAAAAATTATGAAAATCATGTGTGAGTGAAAGTAAAATAATACCACCTAAACTAACCTTAACCTTACCTAAACTTCATTTCGCTTGAATGGGGTCGCACGTTGTTTGATCTCATTTGAAAAAGAGGGAACTTCAAAGTCATATAGCTTATCTCGAAAACTAAGCATTTGCAACGAAAACTTTATTCATATAAATTGTCTTAAATTGACATACTACTACTACCACCACTAAAACAAGAAAAATCCAAAAAGCCGTATGTGAGTTAAAGTTAAAATACCCACTTTGCACCGTATTTTTAAAACTTTGTAAACGAAGTGTTTCCTAGTTCCCGACATCTTGCCCTAACCCATTGTTTTCTGCAAACTTAGTTCATACTCTCAAAAAACCTTTTTCGCTCTAGCCTTTTTTCTGCAAACATATTTCATACTCTCAAAAAAAAAAAAAAACTATATAACTCTGTGTAGCCAACGCTGCTCTTATCATCTCATTAATAATATGTACCTAGGCATTGTGCCAGCGACTTTCAGCTGACTAGATGATGTCTTTTATATTATTAGTGTTTAGAATTATTATTAAGTTAGCAATAATACTGAAAACCTCGGCGTGATGTGCCCTAACCTTGTAGGCCACAGCATCCTTAAGAGAAATAAATAATATTTTTTTCTTTCCATTCGTTCAAAAAAATGATGATTCTATGGTAACACAGCCTATGAGTATATTAACTAACTTTGCCCGAAAAATCGTCATAAACTGCGAATTTTATCTCTTCAGTGCATAAATAAATGAAGAGGATATATACTAAATTAGCAATAAACAATTTTCAACCGAAAATTGCAGTGGAGGCTAGTGGAAACTATTACAGCAGTAGGCTAGCGGCGAAATTTGGGCAGGTGTGGAAGTGACTAGCAGGAACCCTAAGTGGTCCTATATCATCTCAAACCTAATCAATGATGCTTTCACTGTGGTAGTTTTTCCTGGCTGTCTTAAAACTGCTAAAGTAACACCAATATTTAAGAACGGTTACCCGTTTGATGCATCTAACTATAGACCTACAGTATAGTCTTGCCTACTCTAAGCAAGGTTTTTGAGAAAGTTATTGCTACAAGAATCAAAAAGTTCTTAGACGAAAATCGCATAATAAGTCCAAATCAATTTGGATTTTGCAAAGGTATTCTACGGCGGATGCAGTGTCGAAATTGTGATCGTATGTAAATCCTCCTCTTGACTCTAAATCCCACGCAGTTGGAATATTCATCGACTTTAAAAAAGCGTTCGACACAGTAAATCCTGCCATTCTGCTGTCTAAACTCAATATCTATTGCTTCAGGGGAGTGTCCAATTCGTTAGTTAGGAGTTACTTAACAGAGTGCAGCAGGTAAAGATTGAAAATGCATTTTCTAGTCCCAAAATTCTGAATATTGGAGTGCCTCAAGGTTCAGTCTTGGGTCGTCTGTTTTTTTTTTTACTGTACGTCAATGATTTACCTAATGTCTCTACTCAATTGACCCCTATTTTGTTTGCTGACGATACTACAACGCTCATATCTCACTCGAATTTCAATCACATTATTGCTACTGCTAAACTGAACTATAACTAAAGTTAAAACCTTGACCATTGCTAACCGAGTATCCCTAAATGCTAGTAAAACTCATTCCTTATTATTCACAAATCGAGCATGCGATATTCCAGCTGACCCAGTTATTGCATTTGATAATATAAACTTTGGATTTCCTAATGAGGTACGATTTTTAGGCGTGACTTCTGACGATAAATTAAAATTTCTTGTCATATTTCGCATAGGGCCTAGGTATTTTTACAAAAATCTCAAAATCAGTTTGTATAATGGTTAGGATTCGTGATACCGTTCCTGAGCGGTTGCTCCTTCAAATGTACTATGCTTTAGTCTAATATATATATTTTACTGCATTATTGTTTGGGGATCAACGTATCGAGTCCACCTTTCATCTCTAGTGTCCATTCAGAAAAGGGTGGTGCGCATAATAATCAATCAACCGTACATGGCGCACACTAATATGCTGTTTCACCGAACTAATATTCTTAAACTTGAGGACATTTACAGTTTCTCCCTCGCCTGCCATATGTTCTAGAATAGGAACCTCATGTTTAGAACTGCCGGTCACAGCTACGGCACCACATAACGCGATCTGGTGCCGCCCTTAGCTAAATTAGGCTCACTTCCATGCAGCGGTCGGTGGCTTGTGCGGGGCCCCGGCTGTGGAACTCGCTGCCCGATGGTGTAAAAATGTCCATTTCCCTTCCTACTTTTAAGCAAAAATTGAAAAGATATCTTGTTGATCGATATCTGGACGAGCTATAGGAAAACCCTTTGTACCATTGTTGTTGCGCATTATGTCTCATATTTACGCTGTTGATCTTTGCATAGAACTCTGCGCGGCTCCTTCTACTACAAAAACTGGCGGTTAGGTTTGTACAGCATATTGTTGCTATTCGATGTTTGTGCCCGAAAAGCATTTGCTTGCTTAAATAAGGGCTTCAGAAGCGTTCTTGTCCTGATTTATTACATCTGCTGACATGTGCCGTTTTTATATATTAAGTCTCTCAATAAAGTGATTCTGAGAATGGAAAGGGAGGACTCAATAGGACTAAAATAAAACTTAGCTGTGACCGCACGTAGCATATTTCGATCACATCGACGAATATAAGTATTTGCGTGTGGGACCTCAGACCTTCGTATTTGGGTTTCTTGAACATATCACCGTATTTTTTCGATTTATTTCATTCAATCTCCCGCTCATGACTGGCCAGCTACTTGAGCAGCAAAATATCGTAAAATGTTGTCGCCAAGTACAGACAGTTCGAGCAATAGGCTGTTACTGTGGTTTCTCTCGCGTACAGAATTGGCTATAATGACACTTTTATTTAGATTAGATTAGATAAGCGGCAGTAGACGAACCAATAGGCCCATTCCCAAAGAGACACCGGAGCATACGCCCCGGCACTCTATGAGCTATTGCCATTATGTTAGTAGGATATAGAGGACAGGAAAAAAGAGAGAGAGAGAGAAAAAAGGGGGTGGGGTGAAGAGTCCATGCCCAAGAGACGATCTTGAATGCACGCAAGCACGTTCAAGAGCCGCTGACATGCGGAGCTTAGAGATATCAAACTGTGTAGTTGGAGCGGGAGAGAGAAGGAGATGGATTAAGGTTGCCTCGAAAGCTTTGGCCGTTAAGTATTTGCAACTCCCGGAGGAGGAGTTCTTGTTGGTAAAAAAATAAATGTTTTCGGTGAGGAGCACTGTAAACTGCATATTAAGCGTAAATAAGGCTTCAGTCAATAAGGCTTCTGGCAATAAAAAGAAGTTGTAACAGGTCGCCGAAAGGGACCAAATTCGGCGCTTGTGCTGTGAAAGTTTCCACCAGCATGCACGGCAATTTTTTTGTATATAATTGCTAAATTAGTATATATTATCTTTATTTATACGCTAGAGATGAATTTCGCATTTTAAGACGATTTTCCTGGTTAAATAAGTTGAAATACTCCTAGGCTGCTCAGTTATAGATTCGTCTATGATGTCACTCTTTGGTGCTAATTTCTCGTGAGTCCTCCCGTTACGCTTTTTGCTTCCTGATCGCGACACTAAGTCTTATTTAACCCTCTGCTTCCTGAAATTCAGATAACGTTTTTTTTTTTCACTTTTTTTGTTAAATTTATGAAAAATACGTTAGTTAAACACATATTTGGGGAAAAAATTAGTTTTACTTGTAAAAAACAATATTTTTTTTGCATCGGCTACTAGAGATGCCGTCAGTGTCTTGGGTAATTTACATGATGCATAGCTTTTGTATATTGAAAAATAGAGACTGGCATCTGATGATGCCGTCAGGAGGCAAAGTGTTAAACAGTTCTAATGTTTTACCGCACTCAGCGTATAGAGGCTTATATTTTTTTCTAATTTTACCGGTAATTGTTTGGCTTGGGCGCAATATGTATTGATTTTTGCTTTAATATTACTTCGCCCAAGGGAAAGAAATTTGTTTCTCTGATGCTTTAATGTTTTCTATACAAATCTTGTTAACAAAAGAGTACTTCTATCTCGGCCGTTAATCATACGCATCTGAACCATTTTTTGTTGCTGCAGTTTGAAAGTGCAGATGTCAGCAGGTCATGCGTAGAAGACGAAAATAAATCAAAAACATTGAGGCATTCTTTCATATGATTTCATCTCCAGAATGCCACATTACTCGGAATAAAACTCACTTGATTTATTGTATGTAAAAGACGATGGACTTGGTTCCAAACGTGCTTCTGACACATGCGGCCCTTTGCCGTGCTGAATTCATCTACTCTTTGCAAGCCTTAAGCCAGAGCTCATTCAAAATTTTATCCTTCAAAAAGCTTGAAAAGTTCGTAGATCCTTTAATGCATTATTCTGTGCAACCATGAAGACTGTAGGTAGGACATTCTGAAGACTCAAACGAGATATGAAGAAACAATGGAAAATAGCTAGGTATCTGTCAACTCACAAGCAATGACTTTGTCCTTATGACGTCACAACCTTATCCGGAGTGTATGACAGTTTGGGCCCTCCGCATGCGCTAACCTTAAAAGTATCATCATCCTTGAGTTTAGAGTTGTTTATCTCCCCTTAGGGGTATATCCTGCTGGGGGGCCTTTCCGTGCCACAATATACCTTTTTGGGTGTCACTCACCCAAGGGTCCCGAGTGCCCTTTTCGCAGGAGATGTTGCAGCTTGCCACAGTTCCTGCTGATGAGGTTAGTTTTGTAAAAGTTAGGTAGGTACTTTATTTTCCCTGTCTGTTCCTCGAGGTGGGCTGTCGATCGAGATAGCCGGCCTTGTTCGTAAGTATCCTCTACTCTCTCTCGTGTGGATGGTCTCGAGTGGGGACGTCTACTTCAGTGTTTTTTCTATTCTTTGTGCCTTTTTCCCGCCAGTATAGTAGCTCATTGAGCCAACCGAGTTTTCCTGCTGGAATGCCGAGATAAAATACTCGTAGTGATGTACAGAGTTATCTATATTTTTTCAGTTGAGCTTCGCTCTTGAATTGCCCCGCTGCGTCTAGGGTGGTAAAACACTGAATCTAATAATAATCTACAATATAAGAAACCGACGTGTATTTGTGATTGTATGTTTATCTGTTGGAGGCCCTGGTCGTCCTCTCAAGTTCCATTGAAAACTGATAGGTAGAAAATAGGCCGCGTTGCAGATGATGACAAATTTACTCTATATCTAAATTCCGATCTTCCCTTGACGACGTTTATTCCATGTTATTGGTTAGCAGCGCTCACGGGGAACCCTATGTTTTTCGTAGTCTTTGCTAGGCCTTCGGGACGTCTACCTTCAGTGCCCACTTTGCTTTCTGTAGTTTTGTAGCTCCGTCTAATGAATCTTTCTGTTTTTCTTTTCTCAATCACTCAATTTTTCATTTTAGTGGTAATTTCGTCTTGACTACAGCTTACGACATTGAAACATAATGCTAAAATTATGCGTCATTGTAACTTTAAACTAATTCAAAAACATGAGAAGGTATAATCAAAGTTTGACTTTTGCCGCTTGTCATTTCCTACACACTGTTAGAAACAGACAATATTTTAGAAGTGGTAGAGCTCGTGTATGCCAAAGTCATGCTCACTGCAACGTAATCGGATGTGGAATTGTGTGGAGGGGCAACTTTTGCGTTAGTGTGCGCCCGCCGTTGAAAGTTTCAGGTTCAAAGTCATCGCCTGAAACTAAATTCAAGTGTTCGAAGCGAGCGCACCTGCCTGAAGTTTCGAACAAGTCAAGACTCGAAGACTTAACATGATCAGTTCATGCCCATTAGTACATGCTAGTCTCTTCTGCTTGGGTTCCTGTAGAAATTTCTTTCGATGGGCGAACAGTCCTTCGGTTTTCATCTTTGAATTGCTGCGAAAGCCGCTGGCAAAGCGGATGAATCATTTTGACTTTACATTAGAAACTGGGAAAATCCACGCGCACCGCAGCGTGTTGCAAATAGATGCCCCGCTAGCTCCAGAGGAGTGCACGGGTGCAGCCAGGAAGCGAAGAACGTAGCGGGAGGACTCGCCAGAAACTAGCTACAAAAAGTGATGTCATCGCCGACGTCACATCGACGAAGCTGTGGCTGTGCAGCCTACGAGTATTTTAACTAATTTCGCCCGAAAAATCGTCGTAAATTGATAATTTTACTCTTAACTACATTGATAAATGAAGAGAATATATACCAATTGAGCAATAAACAAGAACCTATCAATAGAAAATTGCAGTAGAGGCTGGTGGAAACTCACAACCTAGAGGGAAGATCTGGGCCGGTATGGCGCCCTGATTTGGCTTCTTCTATGAAGTGAAGCCATATTTACACTTCATGTTACGTTCACAGTGCTCTTCACAGAACGTTTTTAAACATATCACCGTATTTTTTTCTAATTGATTCATGTAATCTGCCGCTCCTGACAGGCCAGCTACTTGGGCTGCACCCGAATACACAGCTCGATAAAATGGTGTCAAGTACAGAAAGTTCGACTAATAACTGTTACTGTGGTTTCTCTCACGTACAGAATATAACGCTGCTTATATTTGTTGGCTAGGATTAGGAACCTGACCTACAAAGGCCCGAGGTCCCACCCTCAAGTACTTCGACTCGTCGATATGACGCCATTCGGCTACAAGCGGTCACGGCTAAGTGTTACTTTAGTCCCTTTGAGTCCTCCCGTAACACTGTTTGCTTCTTGGTTGCAGTCGTCCAGAGATTGTCAGAGCTGTGACGTCAGAGACTGAAGGGACAGCTGTCACCCCAAGGGCTCATTGCCAAGGTTGTTGACTCGCTCCTTAGCGAAACACCCGATGTTCTTGCCCACACCAGTGAATTAAGTCTTGACACCAATGTGTGTATAGCACCAGCTACTCTTTCACTCATGGTTACTGGAAGGGCACTGATCTTGGGATCGGGAGCGCAGTTTGCTATCGGATATTCCGTCAATACGACCCCATAGCTCTGACCGTCTTTGGTCGACTGCAGCTGTGCCCTAGTGGGCATTTACCTGTAGCACGAACCAGTTCACGTGGGTTTCCTAGTTAGGGGGTGTAGTCAAGGCGATTTTTGCAATACTTTGACCTTCGACAATTCCCGTTTCTGGTTGGGGCCTGTGCCCCGACATTGAGTGTAAATGCCAGAAACGCTGACGCCGCTAACTGAGCGTCGTAAGAAATCACCTGCCTGGAGGGGAAGTGAACTCTAGAACCTCAGCATGCAAACACATCAAGTATCCGAGACAGTGCAGTTAGAGACTTGATAAGAGAATAAAATTATTGTAGTTCCCTCCAGCACATCGAAAATGACGATCTCGAATTGCAGGACCGGATAAATTATCGTCAGGGAACCATAAATCCCGCACTTGTCTCGCCCGTCCAATGTTATGGTTAGCAGCGACCCAAAGGGTATTGTATTGGCTACATTAGCCATTAGCTAGGCCTTCGGGACGTCTGAATTTCTTGCCCACTTTGCTTCCTTCCCTCTGCCATAGCTCGCGGAGTTTTCACTTGATTAGTGGGTAATAGTTTCGGCAGGGGACTGCACGGTTTGCCGTGGGCAAATCTGACAGGGCCACCTGCCTCGACTCCTCATCGGCGAGCTCATTGCCCGCGACGTCAACATGACCCGGCACCCAACAGATACAGACTTTCCATTCTCTTGGTAGTTGTTATATCGTAGTTACTATTCGGTTGATGACGGGGTAGATGCTGTCGTACGCTCGAATGACCTGTACTACACTCAGTGAGTCAGAGAATATTGTAAAGTTGCTCTCATCGCTGTCTCTAATGAGGTGCATGCTGTGCACACGCCGAACAGCTCGGTGGTGAAAGTCCAGGTCTCCGGTAATAGCCGGCATGCTCTAGTTTCATCAGTCGCAGCGGCTGAGCATCCAATTCGGTCTCCCGTTTTAGAGCTATCGGTATAGATGTGGGTCGAGTCACCGTGTTGGTCCCTTACGTGCTCCGTGAAGAGAGTTTTTAGTAAGAGGGGGTGGCAGTCTTTCTTTTTTTTTTTTTGGTATTGTGTGCCGTGACAGAATGTTGAAATTGGTAGTGACAGGTTGGTTTATCTTCTGAACAGGACCTGGGCCACCTTAAAGGGCTCGACTTCCGCTATGAAGGAGAGGGCTTCATAGTCGCTGGAGGAGGGAAGTGTGTACGGAAAGTCTGCTCCCTCTGCCCGGTCTCGGCACACACTGTCCCAGGCCATGGATCGAGGGACTTGTTCTAAGCGGGCTAAGTACTGATAGGTAAGTTGCGCCCTGCGCTGCTGCAGGCAGGGTTCGCCACTCTCGGCGAGCAGACTTGGTATGGGTGATGTACGGAAGGCTCCGGTGCATAGCCTTAGTGCTGTATTGTGCACAGGGTTCAATCGCTTTAGGAAGGATGTCCTTGCGGACTGATATACGACACAGCCATAGTCTAGTCTCGAGCGTACAAGGGTTTGATAGAGGTATTGAAGGGCTTGCCAGTCGGCGCCCCACGACAGTGTCGTCAAGGATGAGCCTACGCAAGCATTGCATTCTCAACATCTCAATGCGTGGTTTCCATGACAATCTATTATCATTGCGAGGAATTTCACCTCTTCGTGATAGTTTATCCATAGTCCGTACATTGTAAATTGGGATGACATTACAAGTCTGGCACGCCTTATGTGGAAGGCAGAGGTCTTGGCAGTGTGCCTTGTTGATTAGATTGTAACTTCATAGCTGTAATATTATTAAGAGATGAATGTATACGAAATTCTTAATGTAGCTGCAATAGAATAGCGAATCCAAGAACACCTCCCTCCCGTGGAGAAATATATGATAAATAAATAAACCTTCATAGTCCTACTGATGATGCTCTGTTCTTCCTTTTCTTCTCTGAAACGCTGTTCCCATGCGCGTTGACTCGTGCATGGGTTCCCCGCTTTTCTTGACATTCTGTATGTCCCTTATTTCTTCCTCTCCTTAGGTCACAGTGTAGCTACTCTGTGGGTAGGGAGACTTAAACTAGGAGAATATTACTGCTAGCCCCGCACTTGCGCTGTTGTGTAGATCGTTTATTGCATAAACACGTTCAAGTATTATCTTTACCAGTAATAAGAGTAGCACCCTCCACAGCTTCGAACCCTTCCATCATGACTCCTCGCTGACCAGTTTACGGTCTTGTATTCCATTATTTTACATTCTTCACTCTCGCCAGTCTGTTGGTAGCGATCGTACTTGCCCAGTCATGCCCTTGATTAGTAGCAGTTTTCATGTAGATTTTTAATTACCTTCGTCTTGGCGGTTATGTTTCTTTTCGTCGGGTTTGTCTGTTATTCTGTCTGTCACCAATATAACTGAAAAAGTTATGCACGAAATTTGACGAAAGTTACAGGGATTGTGAAGTATGTTAGAAGGAACAGATGATTAACTGTTGCTGAAGATCCGTTCATCCTTTTGCTTATCTGCCTCATTTTTCCTTATGCCATAACTCAATTTATGAACGGATTTTTATTAGATTTACGTGAGTTGTTGGGTATATCACGATAAATGACCAAATTTTTATAATGATTTGTTTGTTCCTTAGTTTGTCGCTGTTTTTAATTTTATTCTTTTTAGCACAACAACTCAAAAAGTTAGAAATGGATCTTTAGGCCTATGAAATTAACAGGAGTTGTTGCAAATTTTGAAAGACTTAAATGATAAAATTTTGATGATGATGATGATCGGTTTATCTGTTTGTGAGTGTGGCAAATGTTTTTCCGAATGTTTGTTGGTGGCATAACTCAAATAATATGAATGGATCTTCAAGAGAATTGGTGATATTGATATTGTTAAAATGAACTTACGATCACATTTAAATTTAGTGTTGATACAAAGAAACTCGTGGTCTCGGCACAAACTTGAACTTTTTGTTACTTCTACTTGGCGGAGGTCTGCGCTCTCAGAGTGCTTTAATTGCCTCCACCTAAGAGGTTATGTTTTCGTCGGGTTTCTTTGTCTGTCTGTCCGCCTGTGTGTTTGTCTGTCTGTCGGCTTGTGTGTTGGTCTGTCTGTCCGCCTGTGTGTTTGTCTGTCCGCCTGTGTGTTTGTTTGTCTGTCTGTCCGTCCATCTGTGTGTTTGTCTGTCTGTTATCATGATAAAAAAAAATTGGACGGATTTTGACGAAATTTACAGGGATTGTTAGGTATGTTAGGAGGAACAGTTGATTAACTTTTGCTGAAGATCCGTCTATCCGTTTGTTTATTTGTTGGTCTGCCTCATTTTTCTCAATGCCATTACTAGAAAAGTATGACGAAATGACCAAATTTTTGTAAATTCCGTTTGTTCGTTCGTTTGTCACTGTTTTTAATTTCATGCTTGTTAGCACGATAACTCAGAAATTAATGAATGGTTCTTTATGAAATTTATAGGATTTGTTAGTAATTTTAAAATCGTAAATGATCAAATTTTGGTGCAGATCGGTAGGTTCGTTTGTATGTTTGATCCATGTTTGTCGTAATGTTTGTTAACTGCATACCTCAAAATGTTATAAACGGATCTTCAAAAAAGTTACCTACTGTAGTTATTAACACTGTTGAAGGGCAGAAATGATTAGATTTTGGTGTTGATACAAAGAAAATCATGGTCTCGGGGCCAATTTTAATTTTCCGTAACCGCTGCCTTGCTTGGCGGAGGTATACGCTCTGAGAGTGCTTTAGTTGTATTGGTTTATGACGGCAATAGCTTCGAGAGGGCCGGCTTCATGGTTGAAGTCAGCTCCTACTTAACATTCCACATTTACCTTAGAATTGTCATTAACAACGACCATGCATGTGAAACCGGAGCCTGATTCTCGATTCCGCCCTCCATGGGCATGGGCCTGTTGGTCTAACGACTGCCAGCTGCCTATTCTATATTACAATTCTGCTTGTCTCTCCGTTAGTTAGTTAGTACAACCGTGATACTTTCATTGGTATTAGAGCGAGGTACAGTATATTAGGGCGCCTGCCTGGTATCCTTGATACAACCTGGGAAGGGACAAACAGGTGAAAGAGTTAAGCTACTATTGCTCGTCGGTTAGCTATAGGTTGAAGATCACTGCCTGACTTGGAACATTTTTGCCCTTCGTATTCATTATAGCTACGGGTCCGAGGACATCATTATTGAAAAATAATGCTTTTGTTCTGTACAATTGCCACAGGTTCCTTCAGCATTCGATAGGGGAAAGTTAGGATGGTACGAGTCTGAAGTGTCACTGAGGAACGGTGTTTTTGTTCTGTGGAATTTCCCCAGGTTTCTGCTAGTTTAATCAGGCTGTGCTCTGTGGCTAAGAGACCTCTTTCATGCGCGAATGTACGTGTAGCACACAGGACTCGTGTAGCGGATGGGCACGGTCTCCTTGATCGAGACAGGGTTACGCTCCAATCTTATTCATAAACGGGAAAAACGACGAGTTAAGCCCGTAGCAGACGATAGTCTTTTGTCCAGTGTTTTCACTTCACAGCGTTGGAATGCGTTGCTGTGTTTGTTGAAACAACAAATAAGAACACTGCTTTCTGAGACGACATTCGCTGAAATTTTGAAAAAGACACAAGACACTGCACTAGTGACACGGGCCAAGCCAGAGAATACGACGGTAAACATTTTATCGAAAGTTTTGGTAGACACGCAGAGGCCTGTCGCATTCAGCGCGCTGGGTAACCCCGGGTTTCGTAGTACGTGTGACCTCGAGGGTAGCTCCGTGTCCAAAATCCGTGTCGCATTGAGCTGTTTACCGTCAATGAGACACGTCAGGGATACCCCGTGTTACGCAAACTCGTTCCCCTGCGAAATAGGTGGGTCGCGAACGAAATAACTCTGTGTTGATGCCAAGTCTCGCCACATATGCATCGAATAAATATGCGTATTATTATGTTGTGTGACCAGTGAAGACGTATTTTTCCTATATATTTACTACATGTGTTATTATTTTGTTACTAGGTTATATTCGACACAAATAAAACCAAATATTTTTTTAGTTAGATGAGTGTTTAGATATTTCGATAGCGCTTGTTGGTTTGTTTACGTTTTGAGCTCCCACGAAGTCGGTTTATTGAGCTTATGAAGAAAAGCATTCAATTGGTGTAATTCATCAATTTCTTATGGTAGAAAGATTTGCAGGGACCTATCACGAAATTTTTAGAGGCTATTTCATCAAAATTAGCAATAATTACGAATAAACGTATGTGTTTACATTGGATTTGTTTTTGTTTTGGTTGCTTCGGGGTTACGCTTTGAGAAATCCTGTCTCATTCACCTCTATAATAGCGTGACACCGAGTGAATAACGCTGCGTTACACCGAGTAACTCTGAGGCAATCTGAATGCGACAGGCCTCAGTCGTGTTTGCAAGGACAGTACCAACTATTCGAACGCGGTGAAGTGAAAACATAGGACAAAAGACTATCGTCTGCAGCGGGCTTTAGTTATAGTTAGTGGTTTAAGCCTCAGTTTCTTCACGGAAGACAATCTCACAGAACAAGAAAGAAGAGGCATATAGCATGTCATGAGACAAGTGGAACCCATGCCCGAAGGTNGAAGTGAAAATATAGGACAAAAGACTATCGTCTGCAGCGGGCTTTAGTTATAGTTAGTGGTTTAAGCCTCAGTTTCTTCACGGAAGACAATCTCACAGAACAAGAAAGAAGAGGCATATAGCATGTCATGAGACAAGTGGAACCCATGCACGAAGGTGATCCCACACAGGATCAATGCGCATGGGAACAGCCAGTCGAGAAAGAAAAGAAATAACAAGAGAGTAGCATCGTTAGGAGTATGAAATCGAAAAGAAAAGAAGTGGGCACAGAAGACGGACGTCCCAAAGGCAGAACTATTGGCTAAGGTAACTTAAGCAATCCCTCTGGAATCACCGCTCCTAATAACATAGGATGGGCTGAGGCAAACCTAACTAATAAAGTCCTATGGCCTAAAGCCTACCGAGCCGGACTAAGCGCTTTTGAGGCTCTAAGGCTGAGTCTAAGCCATGGGTGAGCAAACTACGGCCCGTGGGCCACATCCAGCCAGTTCATCTTTTTCTTCCGCATCACCGAAAATATTCGGGATCTTGCCCTATTCTGAGAGCTTATAAGATTGTTTGTAAAATTATGTAACTGCAGTAAAAATATATTTATTACCCACTATAAGTGAATGTGTATTAACACTGTATTTCCTTTTCTGCTTGTTGGACGAGTATTCATCGGGTGCTGGCCCGACCGATCTGTCAATTTCAAAAGTCCATGTGACCCCTGACTCAAAAAGTTCAACCACCCCTGCTCTAAGCACTTAAACTTTAGTTCCTCATAAACAGTGAGTCCGCAAAGACTCTCCGCATTGGCATCATTTTCATTGGATTGCCACTTACGCTCTATTTTATATTACCGACCATTATAACTGTACAGAAATAGACAAACTGTCGTGTTCATTTCCAGTTTTTGTACATAATGTGTACGCAAATTTCGACGATACTTGAAAACGTGGGGCGACTGAAACGCACACAGCAACAACAAACTCCGCAGCTCAGAGTTAAACTTTAATGCAGTAAAATTTTCTGCATTTCAGATTATATGACATTTTTAACTGTATTATAAATTACTCCATTGTATTTAATTTTGCCCTTGACATAAATTAAATAACAATTTCTCAAATGCCTCTTCTTTCTCTCGGTGATCATCTGAAACTGATTATTATTCAACCCGAAACTAGCCAAAAGAATCCAACGGGATGAGAAACTAGTTACTACATGATTGACTGACTGTGCAGTGTTCGAGACAATCTAAAATCACGCCGTCCTAGGGTAACCTCCAACAGAGAAGAGCGTACTTTGAAAATCCATAGTAATAGAACCAGATCTGAAACAATTTCTGATACTTAAGAACGTTGTAATCTTGTGGAAAAGTGTTCGGTTCGTACAATGTGGGTTGAGAGGCTGCATCGAAAGACTCAAACCAAAGTCATCGTTTGCAGTTCGCCAAAAGCCACGGG
>LQNS02278139.1:17497413-17517237 GCA_001587735.2 Parhyale hawaiensis | reverse complement strand
GATGAGAGACGCCAGTGTAGAACAATGCTCATATCTTTTGAAGACGAGCATACTGAGAGCAGCTGAAAGACACGTCCCAACTAAACGAGTTCGTATCAGTAATGATCCCCTCTGTATGAATCGGACTGTCAAACGCTGCATTGCTAGGCGACAAGTGCGTTACAAAGCCTGGAAGCGTAATCCAACAGAGGAGAACAGGTCCAGCACATAAGGGCCTGTCGGGATGTAAAGAAAATAGTCAGAACTGCAAAAAGGGAGAAGGAAGTTTCTGTAGCCGCTATGGCGAAACGTAACCCGAACGTCAGGTAAATCTAAATTTCGCTGCCCATTTGAACGTGCCCTAAAGGCGACAGCTGATAAGCGAAAAGGCAATATATTAATTAGTAGAGAGTGCGGTCTTGCATACTTTCGAGCTCTGAACTCTAGCACCTTTGCAATTTGCCAAATTGTTATATTATAACAGCAATAAGCTCAGTGCGTCTTCCAGCCTCAGCCTCAAGTTATTCACGTATATTCAGCAGAGAAAACGATTCCTTCAGTCAGTAATGTAAAGTACAAGCAGATAGAAATGCTTTAATTTTTTTGCGGTTTTGTAAGTCATCACAATCTGACCCAAGCTAAAATGAAATTTAAAAAAATGGTAATTTACAGACCAATTACCTTGATGATTCTTCTGACGAGGTCCATGTGGCGTTATTATTTAAAAAAAATCGCTACTTTTGCTTTGCAAAATACTGACACTCGATACATTGTAACCTATAATAAGGGCTGCACGCGCTGTACACGACATGGATATTGTAGGTCGTCGTGTAACATGCGCCCTCCACATGGTGACGTGCATTAACGACATTTGATGCAGCATTTGTGCATGTCATCGGATGGTCATGAAAATGGTGTAGGATATCGTCCTCCACCTCTGGTCGTCTTTAAATCTTACCACTCGAGGGCGGCCTGCGCCAGGTCTTGCTACTCGGAATGTACCGGTTTCACGCAGTCTCCGATGTATGACTGCGAATGTTTCAGGAGATGGCACATGTCCATTGGGAACCTATCTCTGTACATACTGGCAGCTCTCCTGGAATTATAGTTAGCCATGCCGTAAAACTGGTGCATATCTGCCAATTCACTATTTGGTAGTTGGTTCATAGTCGTCTGAAATTAGGTACGGTGCAGATTAGAGTGATCAGTGTCAACAAATGACCGGTGTGTAAAGTGCAGTAGTTTGTCGATTAGTGAATTGCACTACTGAACTTTATGTCAACGTAACTTTAAAGTAGACATTTTCGGATTCGCTTCGATAGAGTAAAATGTGGTTATTATACTGCAAGGAATCTATAGTTTCATTTAGTGGAAAGAATTTAGGAACACCCTATATATTAGCGTGTACCCACTCGAGTTAATGAGAGTAAAAGGTAATAACTTATAATATAGAGGCGTCTTTTTGTGGCCACGCTCGTGATCAGAATCACCGTGATCATGATCATCGTGATCACTGAAAAGCACAAGAACGGTCAACGATTTTGTAAACAAACCAGAGACGCCATATCAATTTTCGATAAATATACTTTTGGTGTATTTTTAAGGAAAATGGTAGGGAATGGATTTATTATGAGCCTTTATTTATTTTGAAGCCAATGCATAACTGAACTAGAAGTGTTTATAGAATTTTGAACATACCCAGGTATAAAACTAAGGAAACCACAATTTTGGAAGTCAATATTACAAACAATCATCATAACATTCAATTTATCCCCAAATATAAGAAAACATCACGACCTTGCATTTTAAATTTTGAATTTTTATTTGTCCAACGGCTGGAATCACTCATTGATCACGCATGATTAGCCTGCGGAGGTAATCATGCTGCGATCAATTCTCACCACGTCAAAATGCGGTCACAAAAACACGCGAATCATCAGTAATCAGGGGGAATCAACCGAGCGGTGGTCACAAAAAGACGCCTTAAATAGATTAATCCATACGATAGAACTGTGTTCCAAATGGCATTATTTATAATTGATCTACAATCAACATAGTTATTTCACATTGACTACATAAGTTGAAAATACTTTATTGGCTTGAGCAGCAATTAGCATCGATCATAAATGCTGGACACCTCTTCTTGCTATCCCCATATTTTAGACATGACAGGGTTCTACATGCGTCTGACAACTGTGAAAATTACTGTACGATTTTCATTGTGTTAAAAATTAGTAATAATTTAACCCAAATCTCACCACTGCAACTGCGTATGCACGCAATGTATCTGAAATACTGGCGGCCGTGCTGCTTGGCAACTGATCTGTTACTGCTTCGCCACATGGGGTGGAACACAGTCACAGATGGTGGTATGGGCCGAGAATTGTTTCTAATTCTCACTTCCACCAATCAAAAGCTCCCAGTCAACCCTTCCCACCAATCGCAGACTCCCGGCCAGTTGTGCAGACAACCAGGATTCAGCCAGGCTTTAGCCTTGGGAAGAATTTTAGCTTCCGAGCTCTGTAGCCCTTGCTCTTCATTTTGGCAATACTCATTGATTGTAACCACGGAATTTTAATATAAAGTGGGAATACGGATACATTTCACGGTACTGGTCTGAAATATGTTTGGACTTTTTGATGGCTGCTCCTTCCCACCAATCACAAGCCCCATATCAACTCTTCCCACTAATCACATGCTCTAAGTCATCTCTTCCCCCAATCACAAGCTCTAAGTAATCTCTTCCCACCAATCACAAGCTCTAAGTCATCTCTTCCCACCAATCACGAGCTCTAAGTCATCTCTTCCCACCAATCACGAGCTCAAGTCATCTCTTCCCACCAATCACTGGCTCCCAGCCATTCGTACACCCAATCAGCAAAGGTGTCAGGCTGCTGTCTCCTGCAGAAACTGAGCTTCCGATACGTGGCTGTGCTCCCTCCTGCCTTCAAGCCTCTCTTTGATTGCAGCAACAGTCACCACTGACGTGCCGAACGTACTTCAATTTGCTAATCAACTGGAGGGAAACTGGGAGACATTAGCAAAGGCTCTGATAAGCTAATTATGCAGCATTCGTTAGCGCTACAGGTTTAGGATTTTGACCCATAATGGGATAGTCCGCCGGGCTAAATTCACAAAACTGTACAATGTACATTTTTTTCGACTCATGGAGGCACGTCGCAGTCAGTATGACTTCCTAAGGATCATTGCTGCAAAACCATGTTTGAGTTTGTGCAGTTCATCCCCGCATTCTAGTACGTCATCTTCAAAATTATTATGTTCCCCCAAAGTCTGTGTCATCTAAGCAGCAATTACTGTCGCTTAGTGGTGTGGTGTGCAAAAACTTTCTACATAAAAGTTTAATAATAACAGTACCAGACCTCGTGTGAATCAATTATACGAATGATCAACGAACGTTTTCTCTTCATAGATACTCATGGAGCCACGTCACATTGAGCATCATTACTGCAAAAGTTTAGACAAAACCAGGCAACTTATTCCAATCGATGCTTTTCAAAATTAGAGAGCAAAGCCCCAAAGTCTGGTGCGATTTAGCAGAAATAAGATCGCTATAATGGTTGGTTTAGCTACAGAAATTAGCAAGTAAAAGTTATTTAATAGCAGCGCTTAAGTCGATCGTGTCTGTCAATCAGCAGTTAATATCAACTGCAGCAGTTATACTTGTGGTCCAAAAATACAGACAGCCGCTACACGTATTGGCAGAGAATGCACTAGCAACCAGAGAGATGGAAATGCAGTGGTCGATTTTCCATTATACATCTGAATCATTGTTTGAGTTTATTTGGCTATTGCTAGTGATTGTTAACTAGAAAAATAAAAATAAATAAAGATAGTAGCAGCAGAAATACGTAGCCTGACTACATGAAATTACTGTAGCCTTTCTAGTAACGGATCAATATCCGAATCTCCTAACCGCTGATTTATTAATTACACGATTCCTATTACCAGATTGTAAATTTTCTTACGGGGATTTCTTCCCCAAAACGTATCTCATAGATTATTCATCGCAAAATTATGATCACAAAGCTAATTGTTCCGCAATGACTGATCTCATTTAGATGTTATATTTTAGACCATGAACAAGTATAAACTTAAGATTTTTTATTTCATTTACAAATTTTTCCATGTATAGGAATGTANTGGCTCTTTGACACCACTTCATTAGCATCGTATAATGCATATTTTCAAAAATTTTATGCATATACTTTCAAAACTTGGGCTAAATACAGAATAATTACCTTTATCAACTCAACAAATTAACAGAGGCAGGCAGTAAAATAACATAGATATTGGTTATAAGCAGATATTAGGAATTCAGTGTCAATGAGTGTATGTATGACTCAGTCAACTGCTCAATGCTTCAGAAAAGATTAATTTGGGGGTGGATAGCATCCTTAAATGGTACAATGGTGGTGTTATTGACTAAAACAGCAATGAGAAATACTGAAGAAGTACATATGTTATTCGTTAGTGTAAAACATCATTTTAATATATGGAAAGAACGTTAAATTAACATTATTTTGAACATTAAGTCAATGTTAGGATATAATATGAAAATATTTACAGTAGCGGGGCCCGTGGAAATTCCACGGTTGATTTTCGTAGTTTTTTTTTTTTTTTTTGTCACTATTCTGACCCTGACTGGGCCAGTGAGTTGCATGGCGACGTTAACCATATGAACTTGAGAGCGTTTGCAAAGACGCATATACAGTATTAGTACCGTCTACTTCAAATGAGCCTATATACGCATAACCAAAACCATTTAGTATGTCGATAGTCTCGGCAACCCATGCTCGAAGGTGTTCCCACACAGGTTCAACGCGCATGGGAACAGTAAGTTGAGAAAGAAGAGGGAAAACAGACGAAAGTAATATCAGAAGGGGTAAAAATTCGGAAGGGAGCAAAGTGGATACAGAGGACAGCAGTCCCGAAGGCCTAGCTAACGGCTAAGGTAAAATATTGCAGATTGCGGTTTGATATCTCTTTTCCGTTTGCCTATCTTTGACAGAGCTGCCTCATTTGGTGAATTCTTTTCAAGTGGTGCAACTCATAAGCGAATGAAAATGAGCAGAAATTCAAAAGAACTTTTTCAGTGAAATTTGCGGCTATGATTGGACGGTTCCTTACTTATATCAAGTTCACGTATATCTTAGAATATATATAATATATGATGACACTCAGTCATATTCATATTGAAAGAGTTTTGATAGCCTTCTAGGTTTTTGATACAAGAAAAGAACAGTCAACCTTTAACTACCGATACTTTAAGGCTGAACAATGGAAGATGAGCTTACCATCAAACAGCAAATAGCAGGAGATCTGATGCATTCTCCACATCTGATATATTAAGCTGCTGATGAAGGAAGAAGTACAATGAGCGACGAAAATCTGATGAATATTTAAAAAGTTATTTATATTCTGTAGCCAGGATACGACTTTTGGATACTTTCTGAGCTCTGATGCTGATTTTCTTTAAATTTTTGTTCCACTGTAGACGGGCAACGTTTAATGGTCCAAAAGCTTCGGGTTACATGTTAATAAAAAACCAGAAGACTTTCACAACTATTCCCCTATTAAAAAGTTCGTAAACTTGAAACCTGAAACCTGCGTTTTAAATATACCTGCAGCCCAGTGAAATTTCAAGGAACTCGTGCAGCGACTGGAAAGCTGGAAGGAGAAGAGCTACTAAACGCAAGAAATAGCGGACATGCCAGAGAGCCAAGCTCTGTTTTTGACATCTAAGACCAGCATCATCCGAGTACATACGAAGCGCAAAAATTATGACGCGTGAAAATATGAAGCCCTCATCGCTGTTGGTGGCCAGGCTAAAAAAAAAGTTGTACACCTCTGCCGTTGATAAACAAAGCCAAGAAGCGCTACAGAAACCACTATGGTTGAACTTAAGTTAGTTCCAGCGTAAATCAGAGCTTCTTACAAGTTAAATTTTCCTCCTAGCTAGTAGTGAAGAGCGTTACGTACAGAACAGGGATGGACGGAGGGACGTACGGACGGAGCATGAAGCAGAATTATAATATAGATATTGCCTTTCATCTACCACGCTAAAAAGAAAAATCACCGTCGTTATATCGAACTAGTGGACCCGTGCGTGAAAAAATTCCCGCAATAATATTTGTTTTGTATGTATTTGCTTATTACAGGCCAGAGCGAAATTTTCTTTTCTTTGACTTGCTTATTCTTTATTACAAGAAGTTTGTGGTAACACTTCTTCATTGATTGTGCTTTCCTTACTAAAAATGCATATAGAGCAAAAGGCTACGACGGCTAAGTCAAATTATGGTGTGAGATACGCGCTTTCTACTGAGCAGTACACTTCAGTTCGTCTTCAGCGCACTCCTTCCATCCCTTAGATGACATGCAAAAAAACAACAGTAGGCCCTGAAACAGCACTGAAATTCATTTCCGCTGCGTATCCAGAATACAGCGAGATAGCTTCAGCGTAACAGAATTTTCAAGTCCAAGAAGTTGTAATTAATAATTGTTACGTCTACTGCACTGGCTTCTGGTAAGACAACACTAGAAGTTTCCAAGGAATCACAGCGTGATCACCGAACAATTAAGGCTGATGCAATTTTTTAAGGTAAAGTCAACAGGGAAACTCCGGATAGAGCCTCTACGATTAATTTGACTGCTCTGGATATACGACATTTGAAGGTTTCTATAGCTAGAAAACAACTTTCTACAAGTAAGGCGATATTTGAAGACACTGGAGCCCCAATACTAAGCAGAAAGACAAGATATGAGGTTCTGCTGAAGCTAGGGAAAGTGGAAGAGGCAATTAAACAACCACTTCCAACAAAAACTCATAAAGAAAATAGGGTCAAATGGGTTGAGGAGAACATGAAAACTGATTTCTCCAATATCATAGTTACTGACGAATGCAGAGCCACTCTTGATGGTCCAGATGGATGGTCGTCTGGATGGGTCCTCCATGACCGACCTCAACAGACACGGCTTAAGCGTCAACAAGGTGGTGGAGGTATAATGTTCTGGGCCGAGATAGTAGGTGACACCCTTATTGGTCCATTTGAAGTGGCAGAAGGAGCTAAACTGAATGCAAAAAGGTATTGCCAGTTTTTTGAAGCCAACTTGATTCCATGGCTTGATGAGCAGACTATCGCACGCAGATCCAAATTCGTATTTCAGCACTATAACGCTCCCTCACACTGACCACGGTACACTGCTAACTGGCTTGAGGATGGAAGATTCTAATCAAAAATAATTATGACCTGTCAAGCGAATAGCCCCGATATAAATCAAAAAGGATTATGACCTGTCAAGCGAATAGCCCCTATATAAATCCCATTGCGAACGTCTGGGCAATTATCAAAAACAAAACAACAAATATCACTTATTATCTTTTATACAGGGTACAATGGATACACCTATCGAGGTTTTCTTTTTGCCTTAATTCTAGAATTTTGAAGATCCAGTAGTGTGAAGAGCAGGAGAAGCAGTCCGTCATGAGAGTCAATTTAGGATCCCTCATCATGCATCGCCTGGCCTTTCGGTGCTGGAGTGCTCCACGCAGTGTAAATCCGTAGCGTGTCGTCCCGGGAATCGGACCCGGGCCTCCGTTGATGCGATGCCGAAACGTTGTCACTTCCCCACCGAGGAAGGTCTATGAAGGTGGTCGGCAGTTTTCGAGCACAGTAAGCCTGTGGAATGCAGTAAAAACAGCAGCAGATTTTATTCCACCATCTGAAATATCAAACCTGACAAAGTCTGTTGAAAATCGTCCTAAAAAATCATGAGAATGTAGGATGGCATGTTCAAAATTAACTAGCTATGTTTACCACTACTGAACACTTATTTCAGTGTTTATTGAATTGTTTCGGTTTGAATTTCTTGGTTTTAAACGCTTAATAGAAATATTCCTGTTCACTTTATTTATTTCCTCTTTATGACGTTTTCATCAACTTGTTGCATAAACTCGTGAAAAACTCGCAAATAAGCAAATTGTATAATAAACTTAACCAAATATTTATTTTACAAGTGCTTTTTATGTTGGCAACATAGTCATACATTTAGTTAATATTGATATTTCAAAGTTAGACACTCATCTTGAAATATTAGGTAAGAAAATTCTATCCGCATAATCAAAGGTAACGCACTGTATATTCTCTACCTGTACATATTTATTCTTTGGCACGAGGAATGTTTCTGGGCATATTCAATTGGGGGATGAAATTAAGCCATCGAGACTTAACTTGCTCGAAATTTCAGGCAGACGTGCACCGGCCTGCTCTGCCAGGGGGAGCTTATAACAGGATCAATTAATCGCGTTTCCTCTAACACTTGCAACACGATCTGAAGAGACAAAGCCGACGCTTCTGTCCGACGCTTTGGACAACACAAGCATAATTTTTTAAAATTTTAGGGCCCGGTCGACGGAGCTCTTATTTTCTCCAATATCGCTTCAATAGCTCTTGTTTAAACAGACCTTCAATAGGCGCCAGATATTAGTAGATATCTGCAAGGAAATTATTGTGGTGAGTTAACGCAGCGAAGAAAAAGTTGGAAACAGTAAAATGAACAATTAATTACACAAGAAAACAGTAAAGGGAGAATAGAAATAATATCACTGGTTGGGAAATGAAAGGAAAAAAGAAGGAAGCAAATTAAGTGGGCTCCAAAAGAAAAAGAGATATCCCGAAGGCCCAACTAGAGGTTCTAAAGGTTACAATTAACATATGAGCGACCCTGAAGGCGCAGCTCAGCTTGTCATGCGAAAGGCAAAGGTCAAATAATAATCACTTTAGGAGTCTAGTGTCATTATTTCCCTCGTCAGTGAATCTGTGTAAAAATAGCTGCTCGAATTTAGTGATTTCATGAATTCTTAGAAATTTTAGTAACTTCGTGAAATCCCCGAGTGAAACAGATATTACATGAAATGACTGAAATTTTCAGAGAGTTCACGAATTTACTGGTTTCACACTTTCACTGTAACATATATAAGGAGTTTTTTGAAACCTACATGTCCGATGGGCATGATTCCTCTGTACTATAAGCAGCTTGCTGACGTTCTTGCCCCCAAGCTTGCAGTGATCTTCCGGCGCCTGATAAGGTTAGGAAATTTTCCCCGTTGTTGGCGTACTGGGAATATTACTCCCATTCTCGAGGGTCCAGTTAAGAATCTCCAAGGAGATAGACTCCTGAAGCAAGGTGTCATCTGAGGTTATTGCTTCAAATCCGGCGTTGGAAAAAACTCAGTTGCATCTGATATTATAGTGCATTGCAATGAATTTTCAGTTATTATCATTGGTGTACGAGGGTATGATATAAATTCCCTGCTGAAGATATATGATTGTGAATTTGGGTTCCGTGCTCTGCAACGCATTCCTTGTGGTACTACGAAGAAATTGTTTGAGGTCTCTGTGATTATTAGAACTCATTTTATTAACACTTACGTAAATCGGCCTCCAGGCCCAATTTATTGCGAGAGGCCCGATTTCAATGTCCAGTCAATGTATGGTGTGGGCTATAGTATAATTTAAGGCAAGGTCCGTAATCCGTAATATTATCGAATTACTGTAAAAAAAACACGAATTAGAATAGTCCAGACCGTGGACCTAAGTTACTAACTCAGTTTCACAATTAATAGTTATTTAATGACAATATCAGCTAATAAATGAAGTTTCTACTACTAAGTTAACGCGTCGGTAATTCATCAGGTTACTGTGTTCTACAGCCGCCACAGCTACAACACAGAGACCGTCCACCCGTCATGTGCCGGCCCCCTACTTCTGTAATTCTCTTGACGTTGGGTGCCGTCGTAACAGCGACGTCTGATGACGTGTATCAGAGCATCATCACTGAACGTCAACTTGTGCAGCCCGTCACCTTAAAAATATTCGCTACTTCCGCATGTTAGTACCAAAAAGTTCTTTAGATATAACTGAACTGAAATCTCTTATCTAGAAGACAATTCGCACCACATCTAATAAATTTTAGTGTTATCTTGAAAAGTTAAAACTTTTTTCACGGCATTGTGCTCACGTTCCTTAAGGGTTTTGATTTTGTCCTTCACAGGATGAAATGAAAACCTCACTATAAGCTTTAAAAGTTTTCGTATATGTGATTGTGGGCAGTATAAACTCAATTTTTTCCACTAAATGAAAATTACGTGGAAGATATTTAGCAGTTCAATAATTATGGAAGTCGGAGTCTCCCCGGACTTTCGTATTGTGAAAAGGCTTAAATGCTTCTCCTCTTTTCAAAACACTGCTCACTTCAAAGCTACAACACTACAGGCAAATATTTTCCAAGTCTCGCACATGAACCTAGCGAAAAGGAAGAAGCTCCAAGTGAGAACTATGTATATTGTGTGCAGTATGAGGCAGGAATTGCATTTCCCAGGTCCATGCAAGGAAGTGTGCGCTGTCCAGAGCAACTGCACCGCTGCTTCGTTCGACTCCCTCACAGACGAATGTTTAATGACGGACGCAGCGTCCACCAGCGCAGTGACGACACGGCGGAACGATTACAGCGAGGCCTTCTTCAAGTCCGGTAAGTTGTAATAAGGTTACAGTGTGACTTCGTTCAAGACTTGAGGTTTTCATTGGCTGAAAGTGGGATCTGCTGGGAGTCCTGTACGTTGTCATAGGTCTGAGGCGGCACCTTCTTTAAGTTACAACAGGCCTACAGAGAGATTTTTTGAAGCTTACAGCACAACCAGAACAAGTCCTGTGATTTACAACGGTGGAAACGTTTTCATATCCTGTTATTTAGAAAACGCTTCCAGTCTTGTTGGTTACCGGAGGTTCGAGTGGGTTGCCACTCGCTGCACTTTCTGTGTGGGTGACTAGCGTAGAGCTGGAGAGGGTTTCAATCATTCGAGTTCGAGCAAACGACCCTTACAGTATTCCAGCGTTGGTGTCATATCGCCGACCAGCAACCTGATTCAAGTCACTCCAGTTGTTAGAGAAAAATTACGAAAACTTGTGTAATCAACGCCAAAATTCTTGCAGCCGTTACAGGGTAATGATATTTTTCTTTGGTCAAGGCCGGATAGAGAATGAATGTTAAGACCCTGTAACGCGGGGCCTATGAAGTCACCGGATCTCAGCTCTATTGAGAACTTCACTATGGGGCATGCCCAACAAAACTCGCCCTCTGCTAGTGCCTCACATCGCCTGTTGCCTCCACACGGCGACTCGTTCGATGCTCGCCTGGTGGCACTGGCTCCAAACTCGCCATTCTGTGTGCGCTCATCACTGTGCATGCGTTCAAGTAAGCTTTCTTGCCGCGCAATAACCACCAGAAGCACTACAATAAGCACTACCAAACCTAACCTTACCTTACCTAACGTACCCGAACCTAACCTCACCTAACGTAACCCTACCCTAACATAACCTCACCTAACGTTAGCTAACCTAACGTTACCTAACCTAACGTAAAGTTACCAAACCTAACGTTGCCTAAACTAACGTTACCTAACCTAACCTTACCCAACTTAACCTAACCTAACCCGCGATACAGCGAGCAGGCACAACAGACGAACTTGAACGCCGCCCACACGTACACTGACGTACGTAGCCAATGGCGAGTTTGTAGCCAGAGCCGCCCGGTGGCACTATCGTCGTTCACGACCACTTTGCGATCACGTAAGCTTTCCTTCGTGCGCCACCACTAAAACAAACACTACCTAAGCTAACCTAACCTAGCCTAACCTAACCTACCCTTACCTAACCTAACCTCCTTACCTAACTTTCCAACCTAACCCAACTTAGCCCAACCTAACCTTTCTAACCTTACCTAACGTTACCTAACGTTTCCTAACCTAACCTTACCTAACCTAACCTAACCTAACTTAATCAGCGATACAGCGAGCAGCGCGGTGCGTCAACTTGAACACGATCTGCGTACACAAACACGCACACAAAGCGGTCCTGAACGACGATAGCGCCGCTTGGTGGTGCAGGCAGCAATCTCGACATTCGCTATGTACGTTTGTGTACGGACATCGGTGTGCATGCGGGCGGCAACCAAGCTTGTGTGCTGTGCCTGCTCTGTGTATCGCAGATTAGGTTAGGTTGGGTAAGGTTTGGTTAGGTAAGGTTAGGTATGGTTATTTTAAGTTAGGTTAGGTAAGGTTCGTAGGTAAGGCAAGGTTTGGTTAGGTATGGTTAGGCTAGGTTAGGTAGTGTTTATTGTAGGGCTTCTGGTGGTTGTTGCGCGGCAAGAAAGCTCACTTGAACGCACGCACTGTGATGAGTGTACACAGAATGGCGAGTTTGATACCAGTGCCGCTCGGTGGCGCGTTTTTTTCTGAAATTTTCAGCAAGTGCAGTCTCAGGGAGCCAATCACGGAGCAGGTGACTGGCAGGTCGCAGTTGGAGGAGTCAAGGGTGATGGTTGCTGATGGTATTGTACACAGAAACGTACCCTTGGAAAACTATGTAAATTTACACTATACGTGCCGTGAAGTTTGTTCTCATAATTAATAGGCATCAATTAAGGTGTGTGATGTATCTGAATTTCATTTAGATGTGAGCAGCATGTGAAAATTGCTCGTGTGTTAGCAGTTTATATTGAGTCTCTGTGTATTTTTATGTACATAATACAAGGAGTAAATGTCACCAAGCATTGCACCCAATGCCTAGCGACTAAGTAAATTGAATCACTCATACATTAAATGGATAGGTTTGTTTCAAGCTGTGTTAGACTAGGCCAGGTTCTATTTGTTTAATTGAGAGTAGTGTTAAAGAGATGCGTGCTTAACTATAAAAGTTTACAACATTCATTTTCTGATGTATTGCATTGGCTATGTTCTCAATTCTATATTTTCTAACGTTGCATAACTTAGCCTAGCCGTGCCTAACCTAACCTAGGCTAATGTAACCATTGTTGAATCCTATTTGCCATAACATAACCAAACTTAAACATACCTGACTTAGATTAACCCTATTCTGAAACTTTTGATGCATTTCAATTATGACCTATGCATTATGCTGGGTTTTGCTAATTGGTTGTAACATAGACACACATTGTATGCAGACATTGATCAGTAGAGACTGGAAATTAGTGGGACATTACGCCCACGACCGAAGCTTCCAATATGAAACGTGACAGATAACCGTTGGTATTGCATGTACACCCACTGCGCTAGCCATCGTCCTAATTTAGCAATGCTGTGTCAGTTGAATCAGTTCAGCGCATCAGGAACGCTCAGAGAGCGGTAAAAAATGTGATTTCGTTTGTTACTGGTTCTTCCAACCGGTTCAACATCCTCAAAAAGTGCATCGAAAATAATACATCAAAACAAAAAAAGGATATTGAAATCACTCCGTCTAATAAGGTGGGTAGAGTGACACGATACTGTTTCCTTGTATCATGATACCCTCCCAGCCATAACAGGATACCCTTAACGATATACGGGAAAGTTCTGCAGATGTTAAAATACAATCCCTGGCAACATGCTATAGTAGCGCCATGTTTAAATTTGACTTCATGATTACGCTAGCATCATGCGTAATTGAGTTAGCGCCTGGTATAACTAAGCGGCTTTCAGTGCAGTTTCAAGCCACAGTGCAGGATGTAGCTTTAGTATATAACCTCATGCCCTCGTGTGTCCCATCTCTACAATCAGGCGGAAATAAATTTGAAGCTGTGTTTAGTTCTGCTGAAGAAATTACAACCACACTTGAAACTAGAACGCCTCGTGGCGTTCGATCATCACCCGCGGGAAACGGAGGCCTATAGCTAGTGAATGTGATACCAAGCTCTTCAATAATAATATAATCAAAAATAAAAACAGCCCGTGCTCCAGACGATCTGCCGCAGATGAGGCAAATTCGCCCCGGTGCAGGAAAATTCAACTCTGTCATTTTTTATGGCCAGTTAAGCCTAGTGTTTTGGTATGATCGAGTCAGATCTAGGTCAACCCACCAAACTCCCTAGAAAAAATTACTAAGATTGCCCAACTTCTTCTACCTGTTTTCGGGTGGACAGACAAATACAGTTACTTAATTAAATCTTCAACGAAAACAGTATCATCTCTCTCACTTCGTTCGTGGGTGATAACATTCCTCGAGAGACCTAGAATTACTGCAAAACAGAAACATTTTTAAACATAGCGACTCCATCAGCCTATATGATCACTATTTACCTCCGCCAAGGAGGTTATGTTCTCGTCAGGTTTGTTTATTTGTCTGTCACCCAGTTAACTCAAAAATTTATGGACGGATTTGAAGAAATACTCAGAGATTATTTGGTGTACTAGAAGGAACAGATGATTAAATTCTGATGAAGTTCCGTTCATCCGTTTTTTTTTTTTCTTTCTTTCTCTGCCTCATATTTCTTTATGCCATAACTCAAAAATTTATTGACGGATTTTCTTTACATTACATGAGTTGTTTGATATATTATGAAGAGTGATGATCTGTTTATGCGTTCGTTCGTTCGTTTGTTTGTCGTTGTTTTTAATTTTATACTTTTTAGCACAGTAACCCGAAAAGTTACAAATGGATCTTTATGAAATTTACAAGAGTTGTTAGTAATGTTAAAAGACATCATTTATTAAATTTTGATGATGATTGGTTGGTCTGTTTGTGAGCTTGACTATTGTTTGTCAGAATGTTTGTTGACAGCATAACTCTAAGAGTTATGAACGGATTTTCAAGAAAAAAATTACTGAAGCTGGTTATACTGTCAAAAGGCACAAATGATTATATTCTGGTTTTGAGACATAGAAAATCATGGTTTCAGAACTAATTTGAATTTTTTGTTACCGTTGCCTCGCTTGCCGGAGATATGCGCTCTCAGACTACCTACTCTAGTTTTGTGCTTTTTGTTGATTTTTTTGATTGCTGAATTAAATATTAGGTTTCCTCAAGACTATCCCCCGTCGAAGTCTTTGGGTATAGAGAACTATGAAGCTGCAGTAACGCCATATATTGAAGATATGCCTTATCTAACAGCTCTGCGCACCGAACTTTTATCTTAGGAAGCTATACAGAAATACTCCGACGAGTCTAAGTCAGAATTAGTGCCAAACTCATTTAATGAAGCGTATCGACAATGTAACGATCACCCAAATATCAATAAACTTCTGTAGAGTTCCACTACTTTCCCAATTACAAGTTGCTGGCTGGAGCGATTCATCTTACAATTGAAGCTGCTAAAGATTGAAAACCGCTCAGATATGGGAGAAAAAACATTAGAAGGGCTGCTGCTAATGGCTATTCATAATTACAAGAGGGCTGATGTAGAGGACGTCGTTGATGAATTCTCGAAAGCAGAGATTTCTTGGAGCCTGTACGCACGCTAGTCAAAAAACGAGTAACTATAGTCATCTTTGCCTTCGAATGCGTTGATGTAACCACTTAAATAGCTCGCCCTTGTAAATAATTTTGAATTGCAAATCCCTTAAAATTCAATTCAATGTTTGAAACTTAATTGAACTGACGTTCAACATTTGGAAGCCTTTTCTCGGCAATATCAAATCCGTGATAATGAGAGATCAACAAATCGTTCCAACGATTAGCTGAGAATACGCGTTCTTTTGACTAGGGTGCGTCATTGCCTTTAATAAGTTACATCCACAGATAATTGCATTTGTTTTTTAAAAGTTCAAGCGAGAGGAAGATGACAGATGAACAAGAAATCATGTAGGTAAATTGATTTTTCAAATTGGCATTATATATATATATATGTTTGGCATCCGTGGCCTTTCCAGTATGAAGTTCTTTCAACTTGTTTGTTTTGTAAAAAGTTTATGCTGTATAATTGGAACCATATGTATTTTTTCTGAGAAATTAGCTTTGTTATTTTTGGTTGCTACGTAACGATATTTTCTATTATTTTGTATGTCACTTCAATATCCACAGCACAGCGCACTGTATTTCAGATCTTTTTAATTATTAGTATACCGTATAGGCTATAGGCTAAGTGTAATTTTTTGTACAATTTTTTACGGGATAGTGTTTGTTTCATTGTCAGCTGTATCATGTCAAAAATAATTGAACTGGATTTTTCGTTCAGTTTTATCCTTATTGTATTAGCATGCATAAAATCATAAATAACTAGCCAATTGCAATTACTTTTTTTTTCACAACATACCATGAATGCAGAATTTTTGTGCCTGGTAAATAGTACCATCAACTCTACCAGTGCCGCCCCCCCCCCCCCAAGGAAATCCTGCGTAAGCCGCTGTACTCAATCGCAATTAATGCTTTACAACCAGGAAAAATAATTAATTTTTCCCCGCATCAAAGCAAAAAGTAAGGTTTTCCCTGCTCATCAGCTCTGTATCCGTGAGCGCTCATCTCTCTCTTCCTTAAAGTTGGCAGGTGCACGAATTTCTTTTCCGTCATTTTTGAGAGCGTGAGCACTCTAGTTCATTAATATTTGCTTTGGGGATATTAAACTTAACTGTAGTACTGATTATCTAACACCCAACTGGGGACCAGCCTACAGCCCCCCGCCGCCGTCGATATTCAAAACTACAGGATCAAGCGAAGGCAACCTCGCCCAACAGTTCGACGTGTGTGCTGCAGGAGGTGGGGTGCCGTTCATGATCAAGACTCCTGAAGACAAGAGCCTCGCCCTACAGACATTAGCAGGTAAGACAAACATCTAACGTCTGCTGTAAATCATCCAGGTATTTTAATTTGTGACTTCTAGCCCTAATTGCGTCAGGTTCAAATGTACCTCAACATTTCAGGCGAGATTCAAACTATGGCTAGCTATATATGTATATATATATATATATATATATATATATATATATATATATGACGTTGAGATCTTTGGGAAAGACTCGTCAATTAATGCTGCTCTATCAAAACTAACAATCCTTATCTAACTAACACTCTCACCTGGCCTATGGCGCTCTGCATGCAGCGTAACACTCTTCATCTAACCTAAAACTTTTTTCTGACCTTCACCCTTCATCTAAAACCTAACACTTATCATCCAGTATAAAGCTCTACATTTATCCTGAAGAAACGATCCTTTTCTGACCTAACGCTCCTCATCTATTCTAACACTCACAACTCTCATGCCAATCTCGTGCCGTTGTATCTAACTTAAAACTCCTCAGCTAATCTTCCGTTCCACTTCTAACCAAGCGATCTTCAATTAACCCAACCCTTTTAGGCAAACGTGACGCACTTTAACGCAGGTCGCTCCCATTCACATTTATTCAACCATATTAGCTAGCCTTTCATGACTGCGTTTCTGCAATCTGCCTACGTTGTCAATGTCTTATGAATGAATATCGGTAATCACCTATTACCTCTGCCTAGGAGTGTGTTTTTTTGCTGTAGTTTTCTATTTGCCTATCACCAAGATAGATATTAATGGAGCTTTATGAAGTTAGCAGGGAATATTTGTTATGCTTAAAGGAACGGATGGTTAACTTTTGAAGAAGATCTGTCAGGCCTTTCTTTTACTCTGTACCAATTTTTCTTGGTAACGCAACTCAAACAGCTATGAACGGATTCTCACCGTCCGTTTTCTGTTTGTTTTTATGTCTGTTAGAACAAACACGAAAATTTAAGGATGAAACTCCAAGAAATTTACAGGAATGGCTAGAAGTGCTCGAAGGCCCAGGTGATAAAATTTTTGTAGGGATCGGTTGGTCCGTTTGTGTGTGTGAGACAATATTTTTTAGTACTTGTGACCGAAGATAACTCATAACGTTACGAACAGATCTTCAAGAAAATAGAAGGTGTTGATAAGAAAGGAATCTGATTTCTAGACCAATTTGAAATTTTCATTGATTTCCATTACTTGCCGAAGGTATTAGCTCTCTTGGCATTCTAGTAAATGTTTTATTGCCTATGATTGTGTTAAATAGGCAGTGAATACTAAGTCACACCAGATCAATTCATCATTCCGCGTTTTGTTGAGCATTGCGGATTTTATCTTGCCAATTTTTCACTAGTTTTCTTGGATAGAGCTGTTTTCTCTTACTTTACATGTTTCTGCTGCTTCGCTTTCATACAGCTGTTTCATGACCTTATAATCTTTGTAGGTAGTCAGCTTACAAATAATGGATGTACATAGCAGGAACATTTTATTTTCACAGGAAAATTTGTGACTTGGTTGCCATGTCACGCTTGCATTACTTATACCCAAGAACGTTCGTACATGAGACGCCGGTATTTTAATGGTAGCACCAGCTGTGCCAAGTTTCGTTAATTTCGCGAGATGAAGTTTGAAAACCTGGGAAAGAGCTAGAGGTAGCTGTGTCGTGTGCTCATTCACGAGAAAACAATATTGCTTTTCAATGCTACCTCAGACCTGTGATAAGAACCAAAATCAAAGCCAGAAAGCAAAACTTCTGCCTAAGACCTATAAGCACTAGCAGCTTAAGAAGTGACAGCTCCACCCCTGCTCTTCCGTGCCAAGACGTTCATTGAAGACACCGTAATTTTCCCTATCTAATAGCGAAAGCGTAATGGTCGTACTAACGCAAGAACTAAAGAACGAACCAAGAGAGGAAGGAACGTACGGAGGAACGAGCAGAATTATGAAATGACCAGAGTACTCGCGCTGTCAAAAATAACAGCGAGATGTTACTGAAGGCTCTTTTTTTTTTTATTCAACATGCATTTAGTGCTAACGTAATTGTTGTAGGGAATCTTTCAAGGATTCCAAAACTGTCTTTGTTTTTATTCTAGCATAAAAACTGAGGCAGTTCTATACCTTTTAAAATATATATATATGTATATAAAACTAAGGCCTAAATTGAAAAAGTTACATGAATAAAAAGTGTTTTTTTTCAATTTTACATATTATGGGAAAATTTTTCTTTCCGGAAAACTACCTGAGGGAAAATTCAGAAACATTAGACAAAAAATAATAAATAAAAAATTTATATAATACAATTTTCATTATTTATTCATCTAATACATAATTATTTTACAATTTTATTTGTATGTGAAGAATGTTAGATATTTTTAGGTGGGAATGTACCATAAATGAAACATGCCAAGGGCATTTCCTTTGGAAATACTGCATTTGATAACAAAAAAAAGCATAAAATTGCCTCTATTGAAAAATCTACATTTTCAGACAAAAAAAAAAAAGAATAGAACTGCCTCAGTTTTTATGCTAGAATAAAAACAAAGACAGTTTTGGAATCCCTGAAAGATTCCCTACAACAATTATGTTTTTAAAATTTTTTTTC
This sequence comes from Parhyale hawaiensis, assembly GCA_001587735.2. Lineage (NCBI taxonomy): Eukaryota > Metazoa > Arthropoda > Malacostraca > Amphipoda > Hyalidae > Parhyale > Parhyale hawaiensis. The sequence continues at coordinate 17,498,081 of LQNS02278139.1, read as the reverse complement.
GTTTTCTATTGACGTGAGATTTTAGATGGGCGACTGAACTCTTTCAGTCACCCATCTAAAATCTCACGTCAATAGAAAACGAAAAAGAAAAAATTTAAGGAAAACGTAATTGTTTAGGGAATCTTTCAAGGATTCCAAAACTGTCTTTGTTTTTATTTTAGCATAAAAACTGAGGCAGTTCTATTTTTTTTAAATATATATATATTATATATTGAAGAATTAGATCAGAAGCAAATAATATAGTTGAAATTTTATTACCCACGACGCGTTTCGCTGTAACCTCAACTCATCAGGTGGGAGGATCGAAGATGATGAATAATTCGTTGACATATTTAAAATTTTAGCGGTTATCACATAAAGATGGTATATATGATACCGGTTTGAGGAAATCTATAAGTGACTTTTTCTCTACCATGCAGATATGCCACCTATGGAAACCCGTACAGGTTGTAAACTGTCGCTTTCGGTGCTTCTGTGTGTCTGTACTTAGTGCAGTAGCTGAAGTGAACAGGAAAAACGACAAAACATTTGTATTAGAGAAAAAGTCACTTATAGATTTCCTCAAACCGGTATCATATATACCATCTTTATGTGATAACCGCTAAAATTTTCAATATGTCAACGAATTATTCATCATCTTCGATCCTCCCACCTGATGAGCTGAGGTT
>LQNS02278139.1:17477137-17492151 GCA_001587735.2 Parhyale hawaiensis | reverse complement strand
ATTAAGTTATGTTGGGTTTATAAAGTTCCTATGGGGTCGTTAGCAAGCCTATAACGACGGCGGCTATTTTCTCCCATAGAAAAACAAGGGGATCTTCAAAGTCATATATCTCAAAAACTATGCATTTCCGACTGATATATGTGGGTATCACTGCACCTCTCCTATAGATTGTTATCGATATATAACAAGCAATTAGCTGGGCGCCGTATTGGATTTTTGTAAAAATTTACCGCCAAAACATTTCAAAGCAAGATTGAAAAAGAGCAGTTTTTCTTTTCAATTCCATACTTCAGCGCCCAGTCGAAAAGCTTTAACAAGACTTGCCTTCATATTTATTTATTTTCAGTGCAATGGTAAACTCATTTTAACTCATTGCTGCGCAATAAAAACTTATTCTTTCATATAAAGACCAACTTCTTGCCGACATGCGAAAATCTTTCGTATATAACATTAGTAGCGCACAATGTGCATCGAACTACATTGGCAGCAGTTATCGTACGTTTCGCACGAGAGTGTTTGAGCATATGGGCAGATGCAGTCGTACTGGCAGCGTGAAAGCCTTGCCGTCATTTTCCTCCGTACGCCTGCATAGTTAACAGTGCAATAGTCTAGCACAACTATCAAGTTTTAAAATTTAATGTTCTTGTCGTGCCTTTCCCAACCTCAGAATTTTAGAGTCCTTGTACATTTTAAAAGAAAACCCACCTTTATTCAAGAAAATAGTTCCCCTCCCCGATTTGTTCCAAAGAGTTAGATTTTTACTTTACTATTTGTTTTAATTTTCTTTTGCAATTTTTTTCTAATATTGGATCTGGTCCAGCTACGTCTAATTTTAAATAGCGCACAGTCATGAGTCCACATATTTTCCATTCGTTAAACTATTATTTTTATGAACATTGGTAGCAGCCCCTTGGCCCCTTTTTATACAAGAAGATATATACAAAAATAAGTCGAGCAGCGACTTAGGACTTTAGCATTAGACGAAGCTGGTTTCCCGCCAGCTCATAAAATATATATGTAGATCACCTACTGAGTTATCACTGATTGTTGAATTTGGCACAGTTCTTGCCCAGTATGGAATTTGGTAAAATTTCTCTAACTATAGCAAAAATGCAGAGTCATCTTCGAATGCAAGATTCGATAAAATTTGGTTCCACTAAGTAGTATAAAGTTATTACTGCCATTTCCTCAACTATAACAAAGCTATTAAATCATCTTCAAATGGAAGATTTTGCAAAAATTTCTCTCATTAGAAAAACATCTTGTAGTCTCGGTAACTCAGTATGTATATCTGCAATAGTTGCACCGTCGCAGCTGCGATAGTTGTAATTACCTTGATTAAGTACCAAGTTTGTTTCTTCTATGTGTGCATCTATATTCGAGAGTTATATTAACACTTCTACAAGTATTTCACTCAAGTCTGTGAACGTGTTCCATTTTGCACTGCTTCATATCCAAGTTTGAACGATACACCTCATTATCTGAAAGTCCTATGCTGCTTGGTGGTGGGTGAGGTAGGATATGGTTATTGCACACCGATATATGGTCCTCAGACAAAAAAAAAGTCAGTCACCTGTTCCTAATAAGGTGTAGGACCTCCACGAACACGTATAAAAGCAGAATTTTGAACCCCATACAACTTTATGTTATGTGGCAGCACTCTAGACGCACCAGTCTTCATTCACAGCTGCCCAGGTAACTATAGACGGTTTCTGGAACTGCTCTAGAATGATGGAGAAAAAGTAAGATGTCACGGAAAGGCAAAAGGAGTTATTGCTTCTGGTCAATCTAAGGGGCATCGAGTAAAGAAGATAGCAGAGTTTGTTGGTGCTTCATGCCATACTATTTTACGAGGCATCAAATATTGAAAATAATCGGGTACAAAGGCCAATCCAAGACAAAATTGCGGTCATAAAAAATTGCTCACTTATACTGACCGCCGCTTCGCAAAACAGTGCATTATAAATCTTGTAGACTCAATGCTTTCAAGAATTGCTGCTAATACACGTACTCGTGGAGGTCCAACAAATTATTGGTATCAGGTTACTAACTTTTTGTCCGGATAGCTTACGTTAAATTAAAGTACGAGTTTTGAAATGCATTTCAAACATAGTACACAGACAGTAATATATTAGCACAGCCGCTGGAGATAGTTCTGAAACTTTTTGGGCATCAAGTGAAGGTTACATTGATAACATTAGAACAATTACTTCAAGTAATCCTCATATTACTTGATTGTGTTACAGTATTAGATATCGGATTCAATTAATAAGAGATACCGTTTGCAAAATAGTAGACCGTTTCGCTACATCAACGCGCACGTTGAAAATGGAGCGTCTCACTCCATATTTTGTTGGGGAATGAGTAAGCCGTAATATTATTCAAAGACTTGAGGATGGTTATATATAAGTGATGTGAAATACAAGCAGCGAATAGTTGTATACATCTTGAAATTGCATCGTTTGTGGGGTATAGTACATATCACTAGACTTCGTCAATGTTATATTATTTCTATATCGTTTAGCGCGGAGTATTATCCTTTTAATTTACAAAATTTAATGTAACAACGAGGGACTGCACCCTAGATAATAATATTTTTAACTATTACAGAAAGAGGTAATGAATTATAAATCCGTTTCAACTAATCACGATAACATGGTTGGAAACTGCATATAATATACTAAGAATTCTTCTGAGCTTACAAACCACTTCTTCAACGCAGAAATTGAAGCTCAGTTTATCGTCAATATTAAACCAAGACTTTGTATTCGAGCCATTCATTCCATTCTTTTACGATTGAAGTTGACAGAATGTTACTCAGGGCGAGAGCACGGAGAGCATAACATTAACTTAGTTGTATCTTCATGAGCAGTTAATCTAGTCTGAGTTACTCATTCTGACAGCCTACTTAAAATATATTGAGTATCGGTTATCACTGCGTTGAAATTGCACTAGCTAATAAAAACACTGCATCATCTGTAAACAGAATCCACTTTATACCAAGAATAGTTAGGTCATTAATAGTTTAAAATGTTGCATAACAATAGCCTGAGCGCAGTGCCTTGAGAACTACAATGACGATGGGCAAAACCTGTGAATTGACATTGTTATGGAGTATATACTAGTCTCTGTCAGATACAAACGTGCACTTACTGCATAACCTATACCACGAATATCGTAGTGGTCGAATTTTTTTTATAACAGCAATTTATCATTTGTATCAAATGCCTTCCTCAAGTCAGGGAATAGACATATTCAATACGATTAATTATGAAAACATTTTAATAAGTACAGGATAAATATCGCTAATGTTGTGTTAGTTTCCCACGAAAACTAAACTGTCGGCCAGAAGTTACACTGTGAAGCACTGAGAATTCAGTGAATCATAGTGAACTATTTTTTCAAAAGTTTTATTAAATGTTGACAGCGTAGATAGCGGCCTATCAGTGAGATCTAAGTTGAAGAAAGACACATAGTTTTCTACAAGTACTAAACTTTCATAGTGTGGTTTCTAAGCTTGAGAATTAGGCTTCATTGTCTGAATTTACTCTACTTGCACGGAGTGATATACATATACAACAATTACTCTTAAGTATCTAGAAGTACTGAGCTTTTACTATGCGATATACTCATTCCTAAATTACACTTAAGTAGTTAAAAGTATTAATCTTTCACCGAGTGATATTTATGTTTAAAAATTATGCCTCGGTAACTTATACTGTAGTACTAACCATTCAGGGAGTGTAATATAAAAGTACTTAATTTTCACTGAGTGTGTGATACCTAATTTTGAGAAGTGCACTTCAATGTCTAAAAATACTGTGGCGTCAAGGTCAAGAAATTTCCTAAGCATATCTGTATGGACTTTGTAAGTCCAATATTTGCTCCTACTAATGTATTAATTTTTAATATTTTAATATAAAAAATGTATTATCTGCGAAAGCTGATGATTCTCTGAATTACAGCTTGCATTGCATGGATGTATCACCGAATGTAAGAATAACACTGCTATCTATAACCGCAAGTGATTTTTTCTCTTATTATCTACCTATACACAAGTATAGTTTTTTAGAGTATAGGCAATAAATGAGTGGAGGTTTCACGTAGCCTTGAATTTGCAACGGATTTCATGCTTTTGGTAGATTTTTCTGCTGTATATCCTGTTAATTTATGATCCTACATAACTGCCATATAAATAACTTTGTAAATTCTCTAAGTCTACATTTTTCTTCCAAATCCATTTCATAACGGGTTGTAGTTCTTTCCAGAAGAGAGAGTAAGCATGTAATGAATTTATTTCATGCGTTACTATTACGAGGCTATCGCCGAAAATATGTTCAATGTATTTGCACAGTGCAATATACAAACTGCAAATTTTGAGGGAATAAACACAGTAAGATTTGTTTCATGGCTTTTACACATTACGACCCGGCAGGGAGTAAACCCAACAGAAAATGTTACCTGCAATTTTTAAAGAAACTATGACCCGATATCCAAGAAGATCCTATGGCCTCCATCCCGTACCCAGCATGCTCAGTAGGACTTCTCAAGCGTTTTATCAGAGAAAACTGATGAACAGTAAAAAGCTCTGATCATTAAATATCAGGCAACCAAGAATTTTATGCTTCTTTCACAGTGAAATGTTTAGTAGATAATTACGAGAACCTCCTGGGTTACCTAACAGACTATTTCCTGTCAGTCTTGCATATTTTCTTCCGTCGCACACATGCTTAACTCAGTATTTTTTGGCAGATATTTCTCAGAGTTTGTCCTATTATTGTGTTACAACTTTGTAATTTCACGTAATAGTTGAAATATAGCATGTTTACCTTGTGCCATTTTTATTTATCCTAATAGTTTCTCTATCCACTATGACTCTAGAAAACCATACTGAAATCATTATTAAGATTAAATTAAATCTTAGAATATATCACCCCACAACCTTGAGTGCGGTGACTATCAGAAGATTACTCATAAACTTAGCTAACTAAATCCTGGGAGTAACATCAATAGAGTTTCAACCTCTGCCAAGGAGGTCAAGTTATAATCTAAGTTTTTCTGTTTCTCTGTCACTCGGCAAGATAACTAAAAATGGTATAGACGAATCTTCGTGAAATTATGTCATTTTTCAGTATGTTAGGCGGAACAGATGATTAATTTCTGATGAAGATTCGCTCAATTGTTTGTCCAAGTCTTTTTTCATGGAAGCATAACTAAAAAAATTCATGGAGAGATCTTTATGATATATGTACGAATTGTTAGAAACGCTAAAAGAAAAGGTGCAAATCATTGACTTTTGGCAAAAATCTGTTGATCCGTTTCTCTGTTTAACTGTATGTTTGTGTCACATTATTTGTCAAAATATAACTCAAAAAGTTATAGACGGATCTGCAAGAAAATCACAGGAATGCTTGCAAATGTTGAAAAGCTCAAATGACCAAATTTTAGGGTTTATCTGTTGGTCCGTTTGTAGATTTAAATACGGGATCCGCTGTAATTATGACGTCATAGTTTTGAGGTGAACTTAAAAGTATTTGAGGACAGAGTAATTCACTAATTGCAGAAAATAAACTTTATATTCGTCTTGAAGCAGTCTGGAAAGCAATGGAAAAATTTAAAGACGCTGGTAAAACATACCTCCATTCAGTCCATGGAAGACTTTCGTCAAATCTTATACATTCAACAGTGGTCGAAAGTTCGGGTCGTTTTTGCATTTTGCAAAAATCTTAATTTAAGAGTCGACGCATTGAAGTTTGAATAACGCTTGCTAATTTTATAGCAGAAGTATGTCCGTAAAAAGAAGAGTCCAAATTGAAAAAATGTTGTCTGTTATTGTTAAAGAGTCTTTGAGTTACACGTCCATCCAGTAGATTTTCACGCACTCAACGCCTCATCACATGCACGCGAGAAAAATGGAGAAGAAATCCATGCCGTTCTGCTATAAAATTAGCAAGAGTTATTCAAACTTCAATGCGTCGACTCCTAAATTAAGATTTTTGCAAAAAGCAAAAACGACCAAAACTCTCGACCACTGTTGAATGTATAAGATCTGATGAAAGTCGACTCATCCTCAGCATCTTGGAAAATGGTATTATGCCCAGTTGTGTTTTGACCAACAAAAGAAAACTTGACGTTCAGATAACTCTAATTTATCAGAATGTTAGAGTTTGGGACAGAGATAGATCAGTAGAATGCAGACGAGTGGCACGACGCCAGGATCCACTGTCTGTATTGGTTTGGACTGCAATCACTGCCGCTGGGCGGCTTTGTTTTCGCCAATTGTGGGATTTGTATTTACTACGAAGACTGCCATCCTGATGTGCCGGCCTTTTACCTTCGACAGGGTGAGAACTGTCGCTGTCGGTACATCCGCGTGTCTGCAACGTGCAGTACGCACGTCTACAGTCTACAGCCTACGCAGCGGGCTGTAGTTGAAAATTGACGAAATATTTACTTGTTTGGACATTTCATTTATACTTCTGGAACTTTGATCCTCCCACCTAATGAGCTGGAGAACAGCAAAACGCGCGTCGTGGGTACCAAAATTTCTTCAACTGCTTCTAATCGTCATCTCCATTTGTGCCATTTCAAGAAAATATACATAATATATATAAATACAACGCACCAGACAACTTCTGACGAACACCAATTTTCCAATGAGCATCATCGACAAAGAGAAACAGAAATTCCTAGAAAATAAGCACTCCATCAGTACAACAAAGGAAGGCACTGACCTCCAATATTCGAAGTTCAATTTCCAATCTCAAATGACCTCTAATTATAAACTGGAAGAAAAACAAGAACACAACATGATAATGAAAAACGTAATACCGATCAGCCAGTAAAAAAAATCAAACGCATCATCTACTACAAGAATCTGAAACTCAAAAATCTTCTCATCAGCAACAACATCCACCGTCACCTAAGCGAGTATAAATGCTTGTACCAATACACCTGCAATCTATGAGCGGGTAACTCTTCAGCAAAATACATCGGGTAAACGGAGCAAAACACTTGCAGACAGATTTAACCAGCAGAAGTCCGTTCAGACACACCTCAAGAGTGTCCACAATATGCAGCGAGTATCACCCGAGTCCCAAAACCGTCCTCCAGTCTGTCTCCATACTCAGAAGAGCCAACCCCAAGCAGGATCTCCTCATCTTAAGATGTTTTCGATTGACACACAAGTTAAGTTGCTTAGCGTAAATCGAGCAGAAAGTCAATTCAAACCGTTCTTTTCGCCACTTTGACTTGAGTTAAAGGCCTTTAGCGAAACCGGCTTCGGCCGAGAACTCAATGAATCAATGCTGCTGCGGAGGTGGTTGGAGTTTCCTGAGCGTCGTGCACTTGACTTTACCCTAATGTAGGCAACAATGGTGGAATGGAAACAAATTTATTTCCAATCAGTGAATCAAAATTGAAATAGAGCGAAGAATATTTGCAATTTTAACATCCTAAAACAACGATTTAAAAAAATTATTAGTTCGTTTTCTATTTAAGTCACAAAAGAATAGAAGAAAACCTATTTAGGGGTGTGTTGTAATCAGGCCTTAGGTGTCACAACGGGGTGTGTCGTATTCACGCCAAAACCGGGCTACCGCAACCAAAAAAAAGTTACCGCAACCCGAAAAATGGTTATGAGAGCGCCATCTAGCGACGAGCGGTGTAAGCTCAACTACACTATAATTCCGTTTTAATTGAAGTTTTGTCAATATAAGTTCCAAGTAACTGATTTGATTTACTTATTCTGGTGTACGGAGTTCATTTGTTTCGTATATGAATGAATTCAGGGCTCCTTTTATTGAAAATAGGCGTTTGTGCTCTGTGACCTGCATCGTCGTAACCCGTGTCGTAGTCGTCATTTGAGCTATGATTGCGCCACGGGTTGCGACTGGCTGGGTCACCGGTGTAGCACCGGTAACCCAAATATACTGATGGCGCCACACCACAGGCTATGCTACACCGGCCTCCAATGCGACACAGGTTGGGTAACACCGAGTGACACCGATGACAGTCCTCAAAAATTATTGTAGGGTTATGAGCTGGGTAACACTCCCACTTTAATACTGAAAAAGTTAGTATTACATACTCTAAGACAGCCATATATTGCTGAATACGAACATTTGAAGCATTTTTTTGTAGTTCTCTTAACTCTTTATCCTAAAAAAACAGCCAAAACAAGGCTCCGCCGAAATGTATATGTTCATATATAGACCGCAGTAGTACTTGACACTTAGGTCCAAAGTGGCCTCCAAGGAGGTACTAATAGAGAGGAGTGCACCCTCTCTACTTTGGGGAGCGTTGTGAGTAAACTTTTCCCTTAAACTGGCTGAGGGCCTTATCCAATCGAAAAGCGACATTGCCTCACGCAGCCTATATAGGAAGCAGTCCTGAGCTCAAATTTTTATAACCATTAACCATCGACGAAATTCCGAGCGGATGGAAGTATGTAAAGGAAACTTGTATCCTGTATNATTGCCTCACGCAGCCTATATAGGAAGCAGTCCTGAGCTCAAATTTTTATAACCATTAACCATCGACGAAATTCCGAGCGGATGGAAGTATGTAAAGGAAACTTGTATCCTGTATACCATCTGATGATGGAAGTAACAGGGTGAGCACTGAGATATAAATCTTCAGACACGATCGATTGTCTTTGCAAAAATATTTAAGAACTGCCGGTCTGTATCTTCCTTAATTATATGTGATGACCACTGTCACTTCAAGGACTCCAAACGCCAGCTTCGATCACGTGACAAAGCCATGTGTTTGCTCACCCAGAGAGTGCTTTGGGCTTGCTCCTCCCATTAGAAGTTCCTTGGTGGCCACTGACGCTGGCGGCCAAAATGGGAAAAATGGGATTTTCTCAAGCAAGCAAGCGCCCAAGTGCGTCTCCTCTGTATCCAAGATACCTTCTCCGTAAGAAAAATGTTGGGTACTTGTAATTTTTTCTTCAGTATTAGATAGAGGGAGAAGAATAGCTCTTGAGATAATCCCATATTTCCTTTGCCGACTTTTGGCCGCCAGTGTTAAACCAAAGAGATTAGAATACAATAATAGTGGAAACCGCGTGCAAATTTTTTGTCCCGATTCCCGTCGCTGTCTGGCGGGGATGTTGGGCAACTCATCTGTTTACAAACAAACTTCCAATATGGCGGCGCGTGAAGCTGTGGCGATGCTTATCTCAAAATTTTTTGTAGATTTTATTTGAGAAAACGCTGTTTTCTCATGCATATTGGCGTTTTTGGTAAATTTGCATTGGCGTAGTAACTTTTTAAACGAATTATCTGATATTTTAATCAAATTTAAGTGTTTTCGGAGGTGTATCTGATACGTTGCTGTTGAGCAGGTCACTGCAAGTCTGCAGAGCAACAACTGTGAATTATTGAGCTGGTATGCTTCATTGTTTAATTAGTGCAGCTGAGAATGTTTAGGAGTTACCAAGATGTTGAAAGTAGGAGAGAGTTTTTAACTTAACAGATATAGTAATCCCCAGTTGCCGAATTAACTAGGTATACTATTTCTGAACAAACAGCTACTATTTGATAGGCTTGGGTAATAATCGTATCTAATAATAGCTGTTTGTTCGGAAATATAGTTAGGTTAGTTCGGCTACTACCTCATGAGGATATCACTCAAACTTTACATAATGATGTGAGTAGGCTTAGTATTGGTCAACTCAATTATGAGCATATTGAGAGTCTGGAAGGTTTCAAGAGTGGTATGAATATAACCTAGCTACTATGTCTTTATTTGTAGAAATTCTTTTGTTTCATCAAATTCTCATATTTTCAGCTTTCTAATTAACCTGCCAGCTCACACTACTAATGATTTAGATAAGGTTATGTAAGGTTAGGTTGCAGGCATAGGAGCTGAAATTTGCTCCTCTGTAGGCTGTACAGTTGGGTAGTTAGGCCTAATAATCTTCAGATTCACCTTTCTATTAGACTCTATAGGCCATGCTTTTGGGTAGTTAGGCATAAACCCCCTTCATAGCCTAATGCCAGACAGGTAAAGGTTTGCCAAATTTCCCCAAAAATTGATGTCATTTCCATTTCTGCACACCTCAATTATTGTGAAAATCCCTTTCCTGTCTTTTTGCTTGAATGGAGGAGAAGATGAATACATGTAGACCTATACATACCTTAAGTTCTTCAGTCATTGGCTGAATTTGGGCCACATTTTGATTATGGAGCACAGGCCATAGGTCATCTTGGTCATGGTGCATATGCAGATATTACAGCTTAGATAGCAAATTTGTGGACTATATATTAAGATCTTGATTGGTAATCGTCAATGGGTATCATTCTGTGACTGAGACATTCACTGATCCCGGCTACTGTTGAAGCCTGAAGCATGTGGCAGATTTTGCTATTTGCAGCGATTTGGCCATAGCATTTGAAAGTACAGTAGCTACCTAGTCGATTTCGATAAATATTTTACATTTGTACATATTTAAATATTTAGAGTGAAGCATTCTAAGGTATTTTTCACGAATGACTTTTCGTAGCAAATGCTTAGTTTTAAAGTTATTCAACTTTGGAGTTCCCATTGTTTTCCATGGAGAAAAAGGTAATTTTCTATTAAAGGTCACCACTCACTATTAGATCAAATCTTGATATAGCTATTTAGGTACTAGGCTAGCTTGAAGCATTTTAAGACATTTTTCACATGAATGACGTTTCCGTTGCAATTGCTTAGTTTCCGAGATATTCAACTTGGAAGTTCCTATCGTTTTCCCATTGCAAGAAAATAAGCGGTGACTCCATAGAGACCTAGGCTAACCTAATCTTACCTTAACTAACCTTTCTGACCTTACCTTACTTAACCTTACCTAACCTTCCTGACCATACCTTACTTAGCTAGGCTAGCCCTAACCTGATCTTGTCTAACCTAACGATATCTCACCAATAGCCCAAAATCAATGTTTCAGGGTTTTCGTTTTCTAAAAAAGAAAATTGACCAGGCCTTGCCTACCTAACCTTACCCGACGGTTTGCACCTTTTTCTAAATGCCCAACTTTTTGGATCTAAGCAATTTTGACCCGACGTTTCTAACCCCCCTTAACCCGAAATTTACGTTCTGGTTCGAGTGAGGTAACCTACCTAACCTTAACCAACCTAACTTTTTTCCCATGGAAAAACAATGAAAACTCCTAAGTCAAATATCTCAAAAACTAAGCATACCTATCTGACAAAAACGTCATTTATAAGAAAAGTCTTAGAATGTTTCATTCTACACGAATAGGTACGTAATTTTTTTTTTCTATATTGAGTTCTGACCTGAAGTAGAAAAATACTGGAAAAATAAATGGTGACCCAATAGGAACATAAACTACCTACCCCAAAATAGTTGAGTCTTACCCAACCTTATATAACTTTACTTAACCTAACCCAACCTGACCCAACTTTACTTTACCTAACCTAATCTTCCCTAACCTAACCATTTCTCCCCATAGGAAAACAATGAAAATTTCAAAGTCATATATGTATTTTCAAAACTAAGTATTTACGTCGGAAATGTCTTTCTTAGAATGCTTCATTCTAAGTAGCTATGTTGAACCTTTTCTCAAAATCGAGCAGTGGCCTATTCGGGAATCATACAGTTTTTTTAACTAATGATTTTGTCAGGAACTTTGAAGTTCTGTTGGTGAATTTTTCTTTTTTTTCCCAACCCCTTTTTTTTACTTTTGTTTTCTTAGTTATATGGCTGAAATGATCCCTTTCAAGACTTTTTCAGGAATGCCAATTTTGAGGCCGGTGCTTAGTTTTTGGGATATATGACTTTAAAGATCCTATTGTTTTCCTATTGGAAAAGATAACCAGCGACCCCATAGGAACCTAAACCAGGGTAGGTAAGGTTATATTAGATTAGCTTAGGTAAGGTACGAATAGTTAGATTAGGCAAGGTTAGTTGGCCTAATGTTAGGTAAGGTTAGGTTCCTATGAAGCTGCTAGCAAGCCTCTTATAGTGCTGGCAATTTTCTTTCATGGAAAAAAAGGGGAACTTCAAGCTTGCCGAAAATTCCGTAACACTTTTTTGGGGCACTGAGGATCGCTAGTCGCATTCACTGCTTTACGGGTAACACTGCCAGGGTAACACTGCCAGGGTAACACCGGCGTCTGATTGCAAAACCGTCTCTGGTGTCGTGACACTCTTTGTTTCCTGACTCGAACCATGGATAGGTAAAATGACAAAAAATATATTATTCGCTCTTGCAGACCAGTGTTGTATCCTGTTTAGGTAGCATCATCTCTGTTGTGTCCGACACATCACGAATAACTACCACAAAATTAGCCGAGCTAACTTCATATTTCTAACCTAGCCGATCTTAGGGTACGACATTGTTGTATCTTGCGAATAAAAAATTCATATTTACTTCGAAAGATGCTTAACTTTTACAGGTTATGAACGTAATGGCGATGACACACGCTAGTCAAAAGAACTAGTATCGTCATCTTTTCGTCCGAACGTAATGTTGAACTCCTGTAAACACAACTTTGGATTGCCAAGAAATGGTGTAAAATTGTTTACCGTCAGTTCAGCTTACTCCTCAAGTGCCGTTAGTAAACTCTGGGACATATTATTGTATCTGGAGGGAATTATAACTCAAAATTCTTCGCAACTGTGTGTTATTTAAATGGGCACATCAACACATTCGGACGAAAAGATGACGATGCTCGTTCTTTTGACTAGCGAGTGGCATCGGCATAAGACAAATTTTACAAGTGACATCACAGCGTAGGTTAATATTTTTTCAGCTGAACTCCTAAAATCAGTTCGATTTGCACACGATTAAATCGGTCCCGAATGCCAAGGCAAGTGCATTTGAATATTCGACAGCGACGTCCCAATCGAAAACGTCCTTAGTAGGCATTCGTTACGTATTTCCTCGAACCCACTTTGCTTCCTTCCACTCTCACGGTTCTAGATACGATGCCTTATTTTGTTCTTCAACTTCTTTCCCCATTTGCTGTTCTCATGCACGTTGGTCTTTTATGGGGAAAACCTGCGTGAATGGGTTCCACGTTGTAGAGAGCGGTCTACTGGACGCTCTCTAAGATGGTTCTGCAAGTCTCCCGCCGCTGATGTCGAAACCTTCAGGTGGCAACACCGTTTGACGTCCACCGTTTTTGAAAGTTGGGTTCTTTTGACTCTGGTTTCGGTCACGCGCAGACGTGTGTAGTGGCGCTCCACTTGAGATCGATTACGTGAAATATAGTAGGACGTTCATCAGTCATAGATCTAATTTCTGTCTTCAATTTCTTTCCACAGTTTTTTTTTCTTTTTTATATTAGTAGTATCGTTATATTATTGGCGGTGTTATCGAGGCGATACGCCATTGTTAAACAGTAGTGATGGCGCGTGTAATTACGACGCTCTGCTGGACTTTCTCATGATGAATGGCCCGTCATTACTGGTGTTATCGAGAGCTGGAGTTGTGGAGGGTAAGTGCCGCGTCGAGTACAAGCAGTTGCCCTTACTTTAGCATTTCTGTAATTTGAACTGGTGAATGGTTTACTTTCGGGGGCGTGCGATTCTGTTGGTGTTTATTGTGTGAAATGGGTATAGATTCTGACGTAGGACAGGGATAGATTAGGTTCCAAGATGGGGCACCGAGCTATGTTGTTAGAGGCCTCATATTAACGGTATTTACATATTGTATGTTTAGTTGGCGTCCGGGTTCAGTAGAGTGGTGGAGCTCAGCGTTCTGTTTTCTTCAGTGCAGGTGCTTAAACAAAGTTTTCTCCAGCTCTTTTTCCTTTTATTCTGCTCGGACTACCCATGAGCGTCGGAGTAGTTTTCCTTGTGCTCGAGCCGTTCATGGGCCATGAAGTTAGGTTAGTTGGTTTCGCCCATCTTATGCTGTGGTTAGCGGCGACCCCAGGGGACCCTGTAGGTTACCTCAGCCATTGGCTGAGCCGTTGGGACGTCTATCTTTCGTGCCCATTTTTGCTTGTTTCACATGTTATACTCCTGTTTTTCCCTATCTGTTCGTGCTCTCCTCTCCCACTTGCTATTCTCATGCGGGTCGGTCTGGTGCGGGAACACCCTCATTCATTGATTCCACGTACCTGTCGGCCTATAGGTCCCTTGTTTCCCCCTCTGTAGTATCGTCTCTGCTGTGGAGGCAGAGACTTCAATTTCTAAAGATAATGGAGTTAGCGTTTTCTCTTTTTGTCTCTTGAAACCCCGGGATATGAAACGGGAATCGAATGAGAATTTGATTTTAGGAATTCTGTTGCTGCTATGATAGTCTCTGACGGTGCCTCTATTTATGCTCGTCACCGTGCACGTTCATCGAGTCCCCATTTTATCCCTGGCTCTTCTTCCTTTGCTATTTATCATGAGATTTATTTCTGGTGCTTGTAGGACACTGATGGTGTTAGCCTAGTTAACGTGGGAGCACTGCTGAAGGCTGTGACGCTACATGCCTGCGGCCCATACATGCTATGATGCCCACACCTGTGGCTATTCAACGATTGCGATCTCCTGTTATTTTATAAAGGTTATGTCGTGTTCCTTGGAGTTTACGGCCACCGTAGCTTTGTGACGTGGCATCCTACAATGCGTCACCTTTTGTGTGCGCCGTCACCTATTGTGTGCGCCGTCACCTATTGTGTGCGCCGTCACCTATTGTGTGCGCCGTCACCTATTGTGTGCGCCGTCACCTATTGTGTGCACCGTCACCTATTGTGTGCGCCGTCACCTGTTGTGTGCGCCGTCACCTATTAAGTGCGCCGTCACCTATTGTGTGCGCCGTCACCTATTGTGTGCGCCGTCACCTATTGTGTGCGCCGTCACCTATTGTGTGCGCCGTCACTTCTTTTTGTGCGCCGTCACTTCTTTTTTGTGCGCCGTCACTTCTTTTTTGTGCGCCGTCACTTCTTTTTTGTGCGCCGTCACTTCTTTTTGTGCGCCGTCACTTCTTTTTGTGCGCCGTCACTTCTTTTTGTGCGCCGTCACTTCTTTTTGTGCGCCGTCACTTCTTTTTGTGCGCCGTCACTTCTTTT
>LQNS02278139.1:17447647-17458590 GCA_001587735.2 Parhyale hawaiensis | reverse complement strand
TTGAGACTCGTGCAGGGCTCTCAGCAACGACACCAGGCCATAATTAACTCCCTTCAAGGACGGTTTCGCACCAGCATCATAGGCACAAGAAGAGTATATCATATCAAAAGGTCGGTAAAAGAAAATGTTCCTTCGACGATGACCGGCCGCCATTTCATCTTTCCTCAGGTGAGGCAGTCGCGGCCGTTCCACGAGCATTTTGCCGGTCTCATACTTTGCGTATCCGTCGAAGTCCACAGGCAGGCAGTTAGGGCCGATGGTGTTCAGCTGGAATACGGCGGGCTGGAAGTAGTTGAGGTGAGAATGGATTCCCTGGATGACGATGGGCTGCTCCAAATGGCCTTGTTCGTTGATCTGCAAAGCAAAGAAATTTGGTACAACGCTGCGAACAAAAATTATTAATAAGGTGAATACTTTGAGCCTCCGTTTCCCGAAC
The DNA here is from genome assembly GCA_001587735.2 of Parhyale hawaiensis. Taxonomy (NCBI): domain Eukaryota; kingdom Metazoa; phylum Arthropoda; class Malacostraca; order Amphipoda; family Hyalidae; genus Parhyale; species Parhyale hawaiensis. The sequence goes on along the minus strand of LQNS02278139.1, from coordinate 17,458,154 downwards.
AACGGCAATCCAGCAGAGAAGGAAGAAGAAGTAGTGAGGGACACATAGTGCGTCGATAGAACTCGGAAACCGATGGACGAGGGCGTTGCCACACAGTGTATCGGCGCGCATGGTGACAGCAACTCGGGAAAGAAAAGGAATAACAGAGGAAAAAAAAGACATTCCCCTCAAAAACCATAGGGTTAGACGGGGTTCCTTAGCTTTCATCAGTAAGTCAGAGGAATATTCTATCGGCTCGCTGGCGCTGGGTTTCGAAGACGCAAAGCGCGAAAGGTCCAATATTCGATGATGGCATTTCTGGCGAAAAGCCACAACCTTCCCGTTCGAGACTCTTGTGTTTCAAGATCTGGCCAGTGCGTTACGCCTGGCGGAGAAATGACGCCTAGAGTAGGTAGGGCAGCGAAAGATACGCTCGTGAGGAGATCCTCTTCCAACACACCGGGAATCCGTGAGGGAAGACACGGCCGTCCCCAACACAGTCGCATCTAAATAGTTATATCAATGGTAGGTACCTATACCGGGCCGTCCAAAATGGCGGCGTAGACTGCTTGAAATTTCTCCAAGGCTCCTCTTTCGTTAATAACACAATAGCCAACTTTAAGGAACATAAGAGATGAGCGTTCTTGACGACACTGGCCCAGAAGCGTATCCCTTCTTGCTTTTCTCTGACACTCAGAAACATTTATCGCTTTTTGAAAGCAGTCAATCATGACTCACAAAAATAAATTTCAACTCAATATCATGGGTATGCCATGCTTTACATAGGTTTATTTTTTCACTAGAGAAAACCTGTTTTGTCGACAAACGAAACCAAGTTTGAAAAATGAGAGATACCGGGGAATTATCAGTGGGAGACAACTATCAATCACGATGTAGGGGAGTGCAAACGTTTTCTATTTTAGCTGCAAGTTGAGTGCTTCGATGGCAGCGTTGACAATGCATGAAATGCCTTCGAATATCGGATTACAGTATAACTTTACCTTCGTCTGCAACCTGGCCTAATTTTTGCCCGTTTTTATTATTATTAGTCAGAAGTTTAAGTCGCCGTTTTTACAACAAAGGCGATATCACAGAGGAAGGAAGGAAGAAAGAAGGGACATGTAGTATGACGATAGACACAGAGAACCCATGCACCAGGGTGTTCCCACAGGATCAACGCGCACGAGAACATCAAGTCGGGAAACAAGAGGAAGAACAGATGGAAGAGAGATCAGTAGGAGTATGAGACGGGAAGAAAGCAAAGTGGACACGAAAAATAGACATCCCGAAGATCTAGCTAATGGCTAAGGTAACCTACTACGGGTCCCTCTGCAGGAGCGTGACAAGGGACGCAGGTCCGTTCATTTGCGTTTTAGACGACAACATCCGCACTCCCCTTATCGATTAGAAAACAAAGAAATTTTTATTTGTAGGTTGTTGGTTATTTTTTTTTTTCTGAGGATAGGATTTTTCATCCGGAAACGTTAAATTTATATTTAATCGACTTGTATTTAGCATTAATTTTATCGATTGAGACAAGTTATACCACGCGCTTAAGTGAGATTTGGCCAAGTTGCTTTGCGTTCTTAGCCACGCCCATCGGACTCCTTACGCTGGTTGGACTATAGGTGAGTTCCTTCTAAGTTGCCAGCGGCAAGGGAAGTAGTTACGCGGGCACCGGGCTCTAATTTCCACCTAAGAGCGCCAAGTAAACAGAAGGGACGGTATCCCTGGTGTAAGAACGCACCTTTGCGCCAGACGTGATGGCGTAAGTGAGGGCGTGGCTGTAGAGGTTCACCATTGTAAGGGCGGTGAGCTGGTGTAGGGTGAGACCGACGCTGTAGGGGGTGTCCAGGGCAGGAGCGTTGTGATGCAGGTGGACCGTCAGCGGAAGCAGCGACTTGTTAGTGGTCACTGCAGGCAGTGGGACAATTAGACAACAGCGATTTATAGGTTGTCACTGCGGGCAATGAGACAGACAACAGCAACTTATTGGTTGACCCTGGGGGCAGTGAGACAGACAACAGCAGCAGCAGCGACTTATTGGTGGTAAGTACAATGTATATAAGTAGTGAGACTTGTCGATGAACGTTAGATACTAGCAGTTGTGGCTTGTCGTTAGGATGGGGATGCCCGCCAACATCTGAAGCACCAATTAGTCAGACATTGAAGTTCACACGGTCAAAAGGTGGCACATAGCGATTGATTTCGTGAACAGTTCTTCCTACATAATTTGGAAGATGGCAATTTGGGCTTTCAATTTCAGTTTCAGAGACAGATACAGGGGCTTTTTCGAAGGATCAGGAATTAACCTTAATTGCCGGAAATGCTATAGCTACTAAGGGGAAGACTAAAAATTTTTGTACTACAACCACATCGGTATAGATTTCTGTCTTGATCCAAAATTGGCAATGGAGTAGGTCTGCAAAACGTTCTCGTTTCCATACTCCACTGAATGATTAAACACCTACACTATAATGAACTCGTATGAAAATCTTGTTCGCTTCCAAATTCTACGCTTGAATAATTAAATACAAGGAAACAAACCGGAGACATACAACGAATAGCACATCCTATTATCACCAAAATGTTATTATATTCCGGGTTTCACCACCGAGCGCGCCTACGCCAACCGAGGTGATTCAAGCAGTGAGACTCTGGTTATTACGTCGCATCAGTGTAGCTGTGAATGTTTTATCTCGGCATTCCTGCCGTTAAGTTTCAGTCAGCCGAGTGCGCTACTACTGGCAGGAAAAGGCGCACATCATCTCCAACACAAACGCAGCTCGGTTGAAGGAATTCGCTTAGCCATGCGCCACAGAGCAAGAAACTAAATGAGAAGGAGAAAGAAGAAACACGATCGCGGGGGGGTCCCTTCTGTGGCTCCCCACACGGGAGCAGATAGGAGTCCCATGGGATGGATCGTTTCCCACCATTTGAAGACCCGCCTCGCGGAACAGAAGGTGAAGTATAGGTAACCAACCTACCTACCTACCTACCTTAACCCGCTCCTCCACAGTGATGTACCAGAAATTGTTAAAAAAAAAAATATACATAATCTTTTGTGACCTACTGTGTGAAAACTATAGCAAGTACAAAAATGAAACAAGTTTGGTTGAATAGCCACACATTTTGCCTTCCTAAAGAAATATTTATTATGCGTTTTTGTTATATAAGGCGTAAAATGCGTAGGTTTTGAGCTGCAGCGTTTTCAGGTGAGCTCTCACCATTTTTCTAGTTCTTCAAACTAAATGATTTCAGTGTAAAAAGACCTGCTGAATCCAACGGTCACCTTGTTTTTTCTGTAATATGGAAAACAAAGAAGTAACGCTCTATTTTGCACAGTATCCTGCCTACGAAACAGCTGAGCATCCAGGTTTGTCATACTGCCCCTCCTGCGGTCCACTCGGAGCATGTGTGTACACCACGAGTAGCTAACAACCACTCAGACGGGCTGTAAAGGGAACACTGGTGAGCACTGGTTAACAATGGGAGCACGCAGCCCTTCACTCCCTTTCTCTCTCGAACACATTCCTTCCCCTTCGCTCTCCAGTTTGGATGTGGGGTGGTGGTAGTAGTAGTGTATTAAGTTTGCTAGCGCAACGATTCTATGCCGCACCGCGCCGAACGTAGGGGTGGGGCGGAGAGGGAAAGTGCCGTCGAGATGCTTCTCTTGGTATACAGCGACTTATAGTTGTTTTCCTATTCACACTGTGCATGCTCAGTGTCTTCTTTGCGGTCCAGTGTGGATGGGCGGGCTAACAAACTAATCTTTTGGGCAGGAACTGCGGCCAGCTGCAACATCCCCTGCGGAGAAGGCACCAGACTTTTTGGGTCGTGAGGCCCAAATATTTTGGGCAGGGAAAGGGCCCGCCGGGATATACCCCTGAGAATATACCCTCAAGCAGGCATATTTCTTGCAATAATATCACTATAAATATATAATGCTAAACAAATAGATGGGTTAAACCATTTGACCCTACTAAGCCGATATTTCGGCGACAGTAATACTTATTAAAACGATGCCATGACCAGTACCGTATATTTAGCCGGCGCAATGATCCAATAGAACGGCTTTGTCTTTTGGCTTATTACCGATTAGATAAATTAGGGTGTTGTTGTTCGGTAGACTCCAAGAGGACACCGCATAGAGGAAATAGTTCAGGGTATTTAGATCCTGCAGTAGCTAGTTGTTTTATTGTATTAGTATTAACAAAAAAGAATAGGTAGGTACCTCCACGCGTTGGAGAAATAAATGATTTTTTATTATTATTATTATTATTATTTAATATTATTATAGTATGCTTTTTCAGGCCCCGGTTGGCGTTAACAAGCAAGTGGGACCGCGCCGCAGTCAGACCATAAGTCCTGAAGGGACCAAATAGGAGAGGGTTCAAGTGAAGTGCAGTGGGTTACACTTCACCACACCTTGGTGCTTTGGATGAAATTTTAGTAGCCCCTCGGAGCAGGCGGTCAACGCAATTTAGGAACCGTTGTAGGCAAAATTCTCCATGATCATTATTATATTGGTAGACTTCTCTTTGAAAGTGACCGTTACAAGCAACAAGTAACATTTGCTCTAGCCCTTGGGAAGTTAGGCTTGTAAATATACATCACAAGAATATTAAGCTTGCGGCGCAGATTCCTTAATTAACACGTTGCCCGCGTTTCCCGCTATGCAGGAACCCTGTGACGGCGTTGGAATATATGCTCTATCGTCAGCGTTCTTTGAACTAGCATCGAAAGAGAAGGTGTGTTGATTAGTGGCTACACAAGGATAGCGAGAGAGCAATTAAAGTGTTGATACAAATAGCCCAATTCGCTGCGGAAACAAAATTTAGCATTGCCGTGTTGGACCACCGGTGTACCAAGTTGAGTTGCACCACTGGTATACCAATAGGTGCTCATTGAATGATGTATTGTGCAAAAACACGTGTAGAGGTATCGGATCAGCTAAAGTCAAATACGCCCCACTGAGAAAATGCTTGAAATGGCACTGAAATTTAGGAATAGAAATTATTACTGGAATGTCAGCTGTGAAATCTTTAGTATTATGCAGCAAATACTTTGCAGATAAACCCATGGAACTAACAAATTTTCGAAACTCTCTAGTATTTTCACTCACTGAGGCGAACAACATTCTTTGAAAGCTGGTAAAGCTGCACTGCCTATTGAGGGGATGGCAGGCAATCATTCACTCTCAGAGAGAACTGGCCCAAAGAGATATTGCTGGAATAGATGCCGCGGCTGCTACAAGAAGATTTCTTTGACTGAAATGTTGACAACAGCAAGAAACGAAGTGCTAAGAGTTTAAATATTCTGCAAACAGTGTAAAGGACCTCCTCGCCTCTGCATTCAGTGCTTTGCAGAAAAACACATTTATAAATAAATTGCATATTGTCTGATGTGCATGATTGATGGCATATATATCATAGTACATGCTTCCCAATATTTTATTTGTGGTATTAAAGATATAGCTATATATATATTTGCAATATTTGCAGGAAAATTCGTTTGAACTTCTATTTCACAATTGTTTTAGCTATATATATTATAAGAACGTCTATGCAGTCACTGAAGGAGCTCAGAAAAAAATATCGCTTTTTTTGGTTTTCCTCTCAATAAATACTAGTATTTCCCCAAGTAAATCTGAAATTTGTTTATGATATATACACCAATTAACTTTAGTGCATTGTAAAACTAATCTGATTATTCAATGAATAATATGTTATTACATTTACAACGACTTTCTCAAAGCTTGTGAAAAATAGCCGATGCGCCACATGTGTACCAACACGTGGTGATTTGAAGCAGGTGTTGGTACACCTATGTACTAACTCGCGGGCAACGCGTTAAGGTCAGCATCGACATAGTCACGTTTCCCAAGCTAGGCCACATGCACATACCATGCAGCCAAAGATAATCTTATGTCTGTACCAGTCATAAATAACGTAATATAACATACCATACTGTGTGTTGTGAGGCTCGTAGTCCTTCAGTACCGTAGAGCCCACGAAGGGTAGCATGGGTGCGATATCCGGCAGGGGCTGCTGCAGCTCACCCCCTGTCTCTGGCTCCAGCTGCACAGGATAGGGGTTTTGGTCAGCTATATAAGATGCTTTAAGCCTCGCTAAGCCAGTACTATAGTAATGACAAAGTCTACTAGACTGCACCCTCAAATGGAAAACCCACACCCACTGGTTACTGCTGCGGATATAGGGCAGCTGGTAGGTACCAGAGGAGTAAGCACGGCTGCGTCGATGACGGGGCGTTTGAAATTATGGCGTCATTGATGGAAGGTTCAACGACCCGCCCCCTCTCAAAATCTCTGAGGACGGTAAGTGCCCCGATGACAGCAGTGCATACCTATTTCTGCTGAGTTAGTTCTAAGAAAGGGAAATTATGGGATAAATAGTATGCCAAGGTAAACGTGAAACCCATAGATAAGGGAGTTCCCACACAGGATCAACGTGCATGGGCACAACAAGTTGGAAAAAAGATGAACAGACTAAGGTATAATCACTAGGAGTATGAAAGTGGAAGGGAATAAAGTGGACACAAAATACATTCATCCCAAAGGTCTAGGCTAATGGCTAAGGTAACGTCCACAACCCCTTGAGGTCGTTGCTCCCAGCAACATAGGTTGAACGAATTCAACTAACCTAATCCTATGCCCCGAAGGGAGCTCTGCACAATTTCTTGGATTACGCTAGGAAGAAAGCAATTGGTAGCTTGCTAGGACGCTTTCAGCTGTAATTTCGTCAGTTCCGCCACTGGGATTCTTGTACTTCCTCAGTGCTAGTTTGGCAGAACGCCCACTGGGAACATTTCCAGACGTATCATATACCGGTAATGCTAATCTTATGAGAAACTCGATTATGAATAGGTAACTGAAAACCTGCAATGCTAGTGAAACGCCAGTTCCAGATCTACAATCAGCTTTCACTGCTGCCCTAGGAGCAGTTTTTGAATTTAAGACAACAGGATATAAAAATGTGTTGGTCTATGCTATTATTTTGTACTAGAGTGCCCACACTGTCAATAATGACAGCGAAGAATTTGTGGAGGCCCGTCTTGTGTTGCCTTTAACATCATCACAGAGATATTAAGACGGAGCCTTACATCTATACAAGGGAGCTCCCTGTCTGGGTAGTACCGCGTGTTGACGGGACATGTACTTTATGACTTCTCAGGTTATTATCTATTTAGGATAGACGGTTGAGGTACCTCCTATACACGTAAGGCTCTTATTAACTTCCTTGCGAAGGATGCTGCGCAACTGCCAACTTGAATTAGGGAATCGTACAGATAAGCGTGAAAGGCTGAACAACACCCAGCTTCTTTTGGTGATACACAAAAAAGGGACGTTTTTTTGCCCACAGTCGATATGGCTTCTAATAAATACGAAGCTCTGTATCCAAGATACTCAAGGGTGGCATATAACTCGGACAGGGAAAATTTCTTCCTCAAAAGAAAACTTGTTCTGTTGAAAGACGAACCCAAAATAAGTAGAGAAAATAAGTGCTGCCGAGAAATCATCGCGGTCTTTAGGTGCCAGCTGACCGCTCAAGAACACCTTACCAGTTGCCTCGATATTTAACAAAATAAGTGAATCAGCCGAAGTTTGGATGAAGTAAATCTCAGAAGAGAGTACACGTCACGATGGAAAAGATTACTTAGAGAAGTCGTACGCATCTACATCGAGTGGACTTCAACGTAGTCAAAGAAAGATCAAATCAGATACCGTATAGCCTACTGTTCAAGTGCCATCATCTGCAACCTGGAATATTTTCTACCTATCAGTTTTCTATGAAACTTATCAAGATGACCACAGTCTTCAAGTAGATGAATACACTGTTGAAATCAGGAAGCCCAGAGTTAATTATTACCTGTCTATTTTGTTAAGAGCGTGACACGAAACCTATAAATATATATATATATATATATATATATATATATAAATATGTAAACACACGACGGTCATTCTCAGAATTAAATAGATAGGTGATCTTAAGCCTCGCTAAACCATTATGTATAAGCTTGAAGTTCTAAGAGAAGAAAAGAGACATGTAGATACCGTGATCAGCCTCGAGCATGAGGAACCCATGCTCGAGGGTGTTCCCTCAGAACAGGATCCACGTGCATGGGCACAGAAAGTCAGAAAAGTAGAGGAAGAATAGAGGACTGCATCATTAATAAGAATATGGAACTGATGTTATTGTTACGTAGAGGGCGGCTCCGGAGGGGGTCGGGCGTGTGGCGGAAATTATGAGAAGGAAGGTAGGGAACACAAGAAGTCAGTCACAGTCCCACAGAGAGGTAGGAAGGAGGGTGGTAGGGTGGGCGGGAATATGGAACTGTAAAGAAGCAGAGTGGACACGTAAAAGAGAAGCCCAGAAGGCCTAGTTAATAGCTGGCCTAACACAATTATCATTACTAGCTTAAACATGTGGAAATTCCACACAAGAAAAGCACTATGCTTCAGTGATATCTCTGACACGTATCATCTTAATTTTATCCTATCTAATACAGAAAGAACTTACGTAAATTCATCAAAATAAAAACATTGTTACTCACTCTTATTATGTCCCCGCCACGTATCATGCATACGAAGCGCGCTCTGAGAGCGCATACCTCCGCCAAACCAGGCAACGGTAGCAAAATATTCAAATTGGCTCTGAAATCATAATTTTCTTTGTATAGCTAAACTCCAAAATCTAATAATTTGTGCCTTTTGATAGTAATAACAACCCGTGCAACTTTCTTGAAGATCCGCCGTTCCCAACTTTCTGAGTTACCATACAAACGAACAAACCGATCTGCACCAAAATTCAACTATTTATGTCTTTTAATATTGCTAACAACCACTATAAATTTCATAAAGATGCATTCATTATTACCTCCACAAAGGACGTTATTTTTTTCAGTTATTGTGCTAACAAGCAAATAAATTAAAAACGGTGACAAACGAACGAACCAACGGATCATTACCAAAATTTGGTCATTTACTCTTTGTTATACACCTAAAAACTCATGTTAATTTCATAAAAATCCATTGATAACTTTTTGAGTTATGGCATTGAGAAAAATGAGGCAGACAAACAAACAAATAAACGGATGGACATATCTTCACCAAAAGTTAATCATCTGTTCCTCCTAACATACCTAACAATCCCTGTAAATTTCGTCCAAAACGGTTCATAACTTTTTGAGTTATCTAGGTGACAGACAGACAAACAAACAAACACGACGAAAACATAAACTCCTTAGCGGAGGTAAATATGTTCCAAGCCAAACCGCCAATTTCTTCTGCCTATTACCCGAGAGCAGTTCCAGCTCGAAAGAGTGCAAACTTTGTTATCTTCTCTCCCGAGGTGGTATCCAATATACTCTTCTCTCCCGAGGTGGTATCCAAGATACTCTTCTCTCCCGAGGTGGTAGTATCCAATATAGCCTACCTACCGTAATTAACCCTATCTAATTGTGAAAGCATAACGACCAAGCCAAGACCAACTAATGTACAGGCCTGGGTCTCTACGTCACGAAGATGGTCCGATCGGTACAGTCCCCCGACAAACTGTTGGGCGCTGCCTGATATTTTTGTTGATGCTCTACATATTTTGAGCTTGTCAGGATAAAAAAAAGTAAAACTATCGTTACTTTGTAACTTGTAAGTAGTTTAAATCAAAATTTCTATCCAGATGTGCCCCAAAATATGTAGAGAAAGATAGCTACCTACCAAAAATATCAGGCTGCGTCCACTGGTTTTTACAGGGACCAGTTTTGAGGCCCAGACCCAGGCCTGGATTTGAGGAGGCCTTGACCTAGCATAATTTCTAACCATTGGCTAAAAAACGTTTTCCGAGGAGTGGCATAACACAAAGAACCATGTTTGGTCATCTACTCAGCAAATGCTTAAGAACACAGCTGACTGTAAGGGTGTTTCCTTTCTTAGGTGCTTACTTCCATTCAGATTAAAGGACCTAGGTAATCGGTTGCTATTTGCTCGTGAGGGTTCAAACCCACGTTAACCCTTTCGTTCCTAAAACCTTTGCTCTTGCTATGAGATTCCCTAAGAAGCTCATAATAGACACTCCAATTGTAGTCACTTGAGCTCCACTTCCTGTTTTGTTCAGTCGTAAATAAAATACAAGCATTGACTTCAGACGGGTTGTAAAATATATTGTCCAAAATTCCAGAGCGAGAAACAACGCGCTGGTTTCGATAATGAAAACTTTGATGCGGGAACTGGAGTTCCCGCGGGGAAGGAAAGGGTCAAGCAAAGACAGCACTAACTACTGAGATATTACCTACCACGCCAGTTGCATTCTCGTATATAATTATTGGCTAAGTAGCATCCATAACTATGCCTAGCAAAAACTCCAATTATATTAGCTAGTTGATGAAGCCTCCCTAGACACAACTAGGGTGATTCAAGAGAAGAAAAGGAAGGGACATGTAGTATGTCAGACAGAAATGTGGAACTCATGCACGCAGATTGACCAACACTTAGGCCAATAGGAACAGC
>LQNS02278139.1:17427321-17438241 GCA_001587735.2 Parhyale hawaiensis | reverse complement strand
CTGACATCAACCACTTACTTACTGACAACATCATGCCTTCTCCTGAGTACCGCTCAGCGATTTCCTCCCTCCATTGGTCTGCTGTGCAATCTTCACTAGACCGCATCCCCGTAAACAGGGTTTTGGGCTTTGCCCCACTGGAGATTTCACCCGATGAGGCGGTCCTCTCGCGTGCGGCCCGCTCCGCCCTATCTCAGTTAGGCCTATGCTCTGGCATTTGCTCTGCCCTGATGTCTTACCGCCATAGGATCGGACTGGCGGACTCGGACTCCTGCTCTGAGTGCCAACGCACCCCCCACACCGTGAACCACCTGTTTGAGTCTCCCGCCCACCCCACTACCCTCCTTCCCACCTCTCTATGGGACAGTCTTCTATCTGTAGCTGACTTTTTGTGCTCCCTACTTTCTTTTTCATACCTTCCGCCACATGCCCGACCCCTTCTGGAGCCACCCACTACGTAAATACAACAACAGCAATGGATTACAATATTTCTTTCCATGCTGATCACAGTTAGTGCAAAAGTAAATTCCATTATGGCTGTCATAAAGGACATTGAAAACAATCAAGCTTTTTGATTAGGTGGTCTGAAAATTTTTTATAGATATTGAGGTCTTCAAGATATTTACTGGTAGGTACAGATTTGGCCATACCAAATAATTCTGTGTTTCCATGTAAAAGTAGGCTTAAGTAGTGATCTAAAATGATAAGCATGACATTGTGTCAGTTGCTAATACAGTAATTTAAAATATATGGATGTGAAAAAAAAATATGGGCACCTAATGTGTGGTAGCTATATTGTATCACAAGTTGTTGAAGCTGTAGTGAAATGATAGAAAAATAGTTTTAAAAAATTCTGCATTCATATCTTCTTTAGAAATTGTGTTCATTAGTAAATTAAGTGTTCTAGGTATATTTAGCTACATTAAGAGCAATTGTGCTAACCCGGCTTTTTTTTGCTGATGTTGATAAAACTTAGCTCTCAGTTTGCAGAAAGTTGAGTGCTACCAGTATTAACTACTCCTTTAAGGAGGTTGTATTTGCCAAGGTTTGTGTGTTCTCTCTGTTAGCCAAGTCACTCAAAAAAAGTCATAGATGGATCACTGTGAAATTTATAGGGACTTGAGAATATCAAGAGAAGCAGATGATTCTACTTTGGTGATGACCCTGAAGATATCCTGAGTTCTGAGTCTTTGGGTAGGGAACTCCAAGCTAGATATACCGTAGAGCCTCATAATAATCTTGAATTCTGGACTACACTGAAATATTTATTAGCGTCACTTTGATGATCCTAGAAAAATCCAGGATTCTGGGTCGTTGGGTCTAGGATAGAGAACCTAAAACTAGGAATCAAGCTACTGCTAATACTAATTCTGAATTCTGGACTACATTGAAATATTTATTGCTGGTACTGTTGCTTTGATGATCCTGAAATAATTCAGGAGTCTGGATGTTGTGTAGGGAATCTGAAACTAAGAATATACGTAATAATAATTGTGGATTCTGGACCACCACATTGAAATTCTTGTTAGCATTGCCATGCTTGTTGGAGGTCTACACTTTTCTACTTATTATTTTTATTCAGTTTTTTGCTGACCTAAGCGGAGCTGTTTCTCCTCAACTGTAGGTATCTTCTCGGCCCACCTGCTGGTGGATGGTCCCTTGACTGGGGACTATTATTATCAACATCACTATTTTTTTCCTTAGATGAATTAAATCTGTCTCCTCCCCTCAGATGCATGCTCTCATCTCACCTCCTGGACGGGGAGCTGGTGCAGGTGCCTCACAATATCAACCGTGAGCTCCCCAACAAGTTGAAGAAGCCCTTGACCGTACCCCTGGGCATCCCAATGCAGCGGAAGAAGTATGGCCCTTTCAGTGTTCGTTGTAGAATGTAGTTCAGCTAATGCTTGGGTGTTAGGCATTCTAAATGACTTGAGATTACAGACAATTGAACTGCTCTCATTGGCTTGGGTTTATTGATTAGATAGTCAACAGTAGATGGACCAACAGTCCCATTCCCAGAGAGACTCCGGGACTTACACTGTAGCCCTCTGTTAGCTATTGCCATTAGTTATGTCTCTATGATATAGATGACTGAGGAAAAAGTAGAAAGAAGGAGAAGATTTTTAGCCAAAGAGATGATCATGCATGCAAGCCAGCACGATTTATGGCCGCTCATCTGCGGAGCTTAGAGACGTCTAGCTAGTTGGGGCGGAAGGGAGAAAATTAGTTATGGATTTAGGTGTCATATATCTATTAGGTATACCTATAGCTATTGTCTATTTGGGTTATTTTCTTTGACTATGGTGTAGGCTATTGTAGAGATGTAAGTACCATTATCACCGTTATTGTCTATGCCAATCCATACCTAGCAATTTATCCATCCTATGCTATGGGGCCAGGCAACCCTAGGGGGCCCGTGTAGGTTACCTCAGCCATTAGCTAGGCCTTCGGGACGTCTCTCTTTTGTGCCCATTTTGCTTTCTTACGGATTTCATACTCCTACTTGCTCATGCTTCATTCTGTTCTTCCTCTTCTTTCCCGACTTGTTCTCATGCGCGTTGATCCTGTGTGGGAATATCTTCGTGCGTGGGTTCCCCGTTTCTCTTGGCATACTATATGTCCCTTGCTCTTTCCTCTGTGATATCGTTCTGCTCGGAAACGGAGGCTTAAACTACCCAACTAAGTAATTATTAGCAATTGACTGATACCGATGCTTTTCTATAAAAATAGGTGATATCAGAGCCGATGCCTATGAAAGATTGCAATCACTTTGTTGAAGATATAAAGTTTCATCTTCAAAATAGCCTATGCTTGCATGATGCAATTATTCATGGAAATGCACATGCTAATGTTACTTGAAAGCATATATAGTGCCTAACTTGAGGCTTCTTAGTCCCACTGCCATTTTTCAGGAGAAGAAAGAAGGACGCGCATTGGTCGTTGTATTCAATGTCTTACTGTTAGCCTTAAGTTGTTGAACACTCGAATCTTAATAACTGAATGCGCTGCTTTTAATTAGGCGTCAAAACGTATTATGTAACATCAAATATGCTGTAGATAACTGAAAATTTCACCATTTGTGGACTTTGATCTCATGTGCCAGCATAAGTTATTGCATTGGGCGCACTTGAGATCTGCGGAAGTGCCAAAGCACGCCCAGGGACCGGTAGGCTATAAATGGAAGTAGGACCGAGTAACTACAGCCCAGTACCGCCCGTACTATCCTAGTTATTGTTAGGAAGTTTAAGCCTCGGTTTCCGAGCAAAACGATATCACGGAGGAAAGAGCAAGGGACATATAGTATGCCGAGAAAAACGGGGAACCCATGCACGAAGGTGCTCCCACCACACAGGATCAACGCGCATGGGAACAGCAATGCGGGAAAGAAGAGGAAGAGCAGAATAAAGCATGAGCAAGTAGGAGTATGAAATCCGGAAGGAAGCAAAGTGGGCACGAAAGAGAAACGTCCCGAAGTCCTAGCTAATGGCCCGTACTATCCTAGAAGCTGTGTGTGACATTCTAACCCACTAGCTGGAGGCGGCGTAAACCTGTGTTGACTATCTGAGAAGCACAGTAGTGCATCTCCTGTTATCCACACTGTGTCTCCTTACCTTCAGCAACGTACGTTCATTCGGTACAGAACCCTAGGACCGTGTATTCAACCACTGTCCACTACCGTGCCCGAGTTATTAGTGCGCGTGTACATCTCACTAGGTCAACTGTTGGCTCAACGAGATTGATAGGAGCTAATTTCATGAGCATTTTTCTGTCTCCAACTGCGGATGTATGCACTCATTTGTACCTCTTTTTTATTGAATTCTATATAATTTTCTCAAACCATTTCCCTTGGATTTGCGGAGAGTTCCAGAAGCCTGATTAAAAGATCGAGGTACTCATAACAAGGTGCTAAGAATAGGTAGGCCAAAAGGTAACATTAGTTAGGTATCTAATTCTATGTTACTGGGAGAGGCACGTCCAGGAGATGAACGTTGGCTAATTTAGCCTCAGTTAGAACCCTCGGGGGGGGGGGGGCATAGAATGGGTCTTGAGGTTAGATCAGTTAGGATTACCCATCATACGTTGAGGGGAATCACAGGTTGCCGCAGCTAAGCCTTTGAGATGTCGTGCCCTTGGCGGGGCCTTGTTACTTCCTTCCATTTTTTATGCTAACTACCTACTACCTACTGATGATGCCGTAGCTACTTTGTTTTATTTTTCCTTTCCAATTTACTGTCCCCGTATGTACCAATCCTGTGTAAGGGACCACCCTTTCGTGAACCGAGTCGGTCCCTCTCACCCTCAACATTACTTACCCTGTTACTTCCAGTGAACTTCTGACGACCAATCTGCTGGAGATGTTCGACCAGACCGGGCTGGACCCCCTGCAGCTGATGAGTCGCCCCCACCTCAATGACGTGTCGCTCGTGTGCAACACACAACACATGGGTGAGTGAGGGTGCCAGGGTTTGTTTTTTTAACGTGCAGTTGTGGCAATGACGTGTTGCTTGTGTGCAACACACAACACATGGGTGAGTGAGGGTGCCAGGGTTTGTTTTTTTAACGTGCAGTTGTGGCTACCCCTTTTGTGCAGTTGTAAATTCAAGATGTGCAGTTGTACAATTGGTAGCTACTTTGTTCAAATTTGCATGGCGAGGGCATCACAGACATAAACTGTGTGAGAACATCCATAGAAGTTACTTATAGCTGACCAGAACATGTTCTTAATTCATTAACTTCGCAGTTTAACCTTACAGGTGGGGCCTCGCACCAGAGTTTGTACAGTTGTAGTTTTTGCTTAGAATAAGCCCTAGTGGGTACTGTGTATACTGTAAACATACAAACGAGCAAACCGATCTGCACCAAAATTTGATCATTTATGTCTTTTAACATTACTAACAACCCCTATAAAATTCATGAATATCCATTCATTATTTTTAATTATTTTGTTAACAAGCATAAAATTGAAAAAAATGACAAACGAACCAACGGATCATTACCAAAATTTTGTCATCTACTCTTTGTTATATACCTAACAACTCATGTTAATTTCATAAAAATCCATTCATAACTTTTTGCGTTATGGCATTGAGAAAAATGAGGCAGACAAACAGCTATCTTGGTGACGGACAGACGGACAAACAAACACGACAAAAACATAACCTCCTTGGCGGAGGTAATAATAATAATAAAGTTTCAAGCATGACTGTATGTGGAGTGTTATGCATGGTCAAACCCAGGGAGTAAAAATCACAGGAGGACCAGACAACAGCTGATAGAAAAATCGTGACGTTACAGCCCGACCGTCGCCTCTGCCTGTGACGTCATTGCGGACCTCACGCTTTCTAAGTGAACAATTTCAGCACAATGTTGCCTACGTTGCATTATAACCGTTAATCACACAAATTAAGGTTGTTTCCGTTAAAGGTTCTAATAAGAAATAAAAAGGCAAGGGATAAAAGTCACAGGGAGATAATTTTTCGATAAAACCGAAGTTGAAAGAATAAAAATGAACGTTTCGACTTACAAAGTCATTATCAACATCTGTAAAGACAAAAGTAATTTTAATAAATTTCAGCTAACATTACTAAACAGAAAGTTCAAAAGTGATAATTTAAATTTTGATGCATGGAATAAAGATAANGAATAAAAATGAACGTTTCGACTTACAAAGTCATTATCAACATCTGTAAAGACAAAAGTAATTTTAATAAATTTCAGCTAACATTACTAAACAGAAAGTTCAAAAGTGATAATTTAAATTTTGATGCATGGAATAAAGATAACAAAAGCTAAAAATTCACTAATTGCAAAGGATAAGAAGATTGCATGTCGTTGAGTTGTGGTTTCAGCCTACAGTATGTATAAAAGGAGATTCTAAAAGAAGCAATTCACATGGACTACTGGCTGTCACTCAAACAGTAAAATAATCTAGGCGGACTGATTGATTGCACCTATCAACATGAGATCGTACGGATCACTGAGGAGGATTGCCCAGGTTATGATTGGTACGAGGACTCCTGCCAGCATGCTCAGCCGCGCGAATATCCAGTGACTGGGTGGTCGAGCCCACGTATTCTGACACACACTGTGCCCAACTATGCTTATAAACGACTGAGCTGAGCCTACCTTTAGGACTAACACTGGTTCGTGCGGCAGGTACCGTAGCTATAGGCCAACTGACCCCAGAGGAGTAAGTGCAGCTGCAGTCGGTCACGGGTCATTAAGAACCATGGCGCTATCGACGGAAGGTTCAACTTTCTGCGCCCCCTTACTTTACTATTTCTGGGCCAGGTTACGTGCACGCCAAGTATGTTTGCTGAAAGGCCGCTCAGCTGGCTCGTCGCTCGATCCAGGCTCCTCTAGTACACCAGTCTAGCACGCAAGGTCTGCTGCTATTTTGGGTACAAATTGTTTCCTGACTCCTTCCTAAACTAAGACAATATGCCTGTCCACGTTTTTTTTGGCAGTTTCACTATATTACTTTCACCGCGTGCACATCTCGCTAACGTGCCATCAATACCCGTTGCCACAGGATCGCTGGTGCAGTTCGCCTTGCCTGCCGCTAAAGTGGTGGGGAGCTACGACACGCTCCTGCCACCTGTGCTCGCCCCTGAGGAGGCCGACTTGTTCATCCCTCCTGAAGTTGACGAGAAAACCAAGAGGATGATTATGCGCAAGCAGGTAACCTAACCAGCAATGCCTTTGTAGTTGTTGGTGTCTTTGCGCGACGTGCTCCAAGACGCAATTGATGATAATGTGCTGGCATGTAACTGAATAGACAGAGCCTTTGTAGTTGTTGGTGTCTTTGCGCGACGTGCTTTCAGACGAGGCTGATGATAATATGCTGGCATGTAACGAATAGACAGTGCCTTTGTAGTTTTTGGTGTCTTTGCGCGTCGTGCTTTGAGACGCAATTGATGATAATGTACTGGCATGTAACTGAATAGACAGTGCCTTTGTAGTTGTTGGTGTCTTTGCGCGTCGTGCTTTGAGACGCGGCTGATGATAATGTGCTGGCATGTAACTGAATAGACAGTGCCTTTGTAGTTGTTGGTGTCTTTATGCGTCGTGCTTTGAGACGCGGCTGATGATAATGTGCTGGCATGTAACTGAATAGACAGTTCCTTTGTAGTTGTTGGTGTCTTTACGCGTCGTGCTTTGAGACGCGGCTGATGATAATGTGCTGGCATGAAACTGAATAGACAGAGCCTTTGTAGTTGTTGGTGTCTTTGCGCGACGTGCTTTGAGACGCGATTGATGATAATGTGCTGGCATGTAACTGAATAGACAGTGCCCCTGTAGTTATTGGTGTCTTTGCTCCTCGTGCTTGTGGACGCTGGTGACAGAGTGATGATATGCTGGTTAGTAACTGACTCGGCAATGCTTTGCGAGTTATTGGAGATATTACCTCTGGGGGCATAGGATGGGTTACAGGGTTAGGTTT
Source organism: Parhyale hawaiensis (assembly GCA_001587735.2). Taxonomy (NCBI): domain Eukaryota; kingdom Metazoa; phylum Arthropoda; class Malacostraca; order Amphipoda; family Hyalidae; genus Parhyale; species Parhyale hawaiensis. Next base: position 17,430,794 of record LQNS02278139.1, on the reverse strand, counting down.
GCCCATCCTATCTTATAGGGGAAGAGCGCCCCAGGGGTCTGTATAAGTTATCTTAGCCATTAGCTAGGACTTCGGGACGTCGGTCTTTCGTGCCCTCTTTGCTTCCTTCCTGATTTCAAACTCATACCTACCTACTGATCTTATCTTCGTCTGTTCTTCCTCTGGAAAGGGCTGAACGACAAGGATAACCGGATTCACAACCAGTTAGACGCACGTACTCAAGGTGTAAAGACAGACTGTATGATGTACAGGGAAGGAAAAGAAGAGTTGAATCACCCTAGTTGTGTCTAGGGAGGCTTCATCAGCTAGCTAATATAATTGGAGTTTTTGCTAGGCATAGTTATGGATGCTACTTAGCCAATAATTATATACGAGAATGCAACTGGCGTGGTAGGTAATGTCTCAGTAGTTAGTGCTGTCTTTGCTTAGCCCATTCCTTCCCCACGGGAGCTCCAGTTCCCGCATCAAAATTTTCATTACCGAAACCAGCGCGTTGTTTCTTGCTCTGGAAATTTGGACGCTATATTTTACAACCCGCCTGTAGTCAGTGCTTGTATTTTATTTACGACTGAACAAAACAGGAAGTGGAGCTCAAGTGACTATAATTGGAGTGGATATATGAGCTTCTTAGGGAATCTCATGACAAGAGCAAAGGTTTTGGGAACGAAAGGGTTAAGGTAGGTTTGAACCCAAACGAGCAAATAGCAACCGATTACCTAGGTACTTAATTTGAATGGAAGTAAGCACCTAACAAAGGAAACACCCTTGCAGTCAGCTGTGTTTTTAAGCATTTAATGGGTAGATAACCAAACATGGTTTTTTGTGTTATGCTACTCCTCGGAAAACGTTTTTTAGCCAATGGTTAAAAATTTTGCTAGGTCAAGGCCTCCTCAAATACAGGCCTGGGTCTGGGCCTCGAAACTGGTCCCTGTAAAAACCAGTGGACGCAGCCTGATATTTTTTGTAGGTAGCTATCTTTCTCTACATATTTTGGACACATCTGGATAGAAATTTTGATTTAAACTACTTACAAGTTACAAGATAACGATAGTTTTACTTTTTTATCCTGACTAGCTCAAAATATGTAGAGCATGCAACAAAAATATCAGGCTGCGTCCAACAGCTTGTCGGGGGACTGTACCGATCGGACCATATTCGTGACGTAGAGACCCAGGCCTGTACATTAGTAGGCCCTGGCTTGGTCGTTATGCTTTCACAATTAGATAGGGTTAATTACGGTAGGTATATTGGATACCACCTCGGGAGAGAAGATAACAAAGTTTGCACTCTTTCGAGCTGGAACTGCTCTCGGGTCATAGGCAGAAGAAATTGACGGTTTGGCTTGGAACATATTTACCTCAGCTAAGGAGTTTATGTTTTCGTTGTGTTTGTTTGTCAGTTTGTCTGTCACCTAGATAACTCAAAAAGTTATGAACCGTTTTGGACGAAATTTACAGGGATTGTTAGGTATGTTAGGAGGAACAGATGATTAACTTTTGGTGAAGATACCGTATGTCCATCCGTTTATTTGTTTGTTTGTGTGCCTCATTTTTCTCAATGCCATAACTCAAAAAGTTATTGATGGATTTTTATGAAATTAACATTAGTTGTTAGGTATATAACAAAGAGTAAATGACCAAATTTTGGTAATGATCCTTTGGTTCGTTCGTTTGTCACTGTTTTTAATTTTATGCTTGTTAGCATAATAACTGAAAAACATAACCTTCTTTCAAGTTCTTTGTGGAGGTAATAATGAATGCATCTTTATGAAATTTGTAAGGATTGTTAGCAATATTAAAAGACATAAATAGTTAAATTTTGGTGCAGATCGGTTTGTTCGTTTGTATGGTTGACTCATGTTTGTCATAACCAGAGCTGGGCATTGATACTCAAAAATGTATCTAGATACTAGATACACCCTTAAAATGTATCTAGATACAGATACTAGATACAACTTCACAAATGTATCTATATACGGATACTAGAAACTTAAAAGTATCTATTGATACAACTCTAGATACTTTTATTTCTACAACTACATTTAATAGTTTTACTAGTTCATATGGTTAAAAATCATGTAATTCAGGTGGGGACAATTCTGTTCTTTTATAATACTGTTGTATAGTAGATTAGTAATTAGCTACAATAATAATAACTGTTGCACATTTACTTTCGGCAAAGAGGCTAAATAGTTGATCACATTTGTTTGTGATAAAATATCATGTCTCTAAAAGAAATGGGCAATGTCGTTGAAGTTTCGTAGTCAATAGGTATATTGACTTTTTTGAAATAACATTCAAATGCAAAGTATAATTTAGGCCGTATATTTTGGTGGATGTTACCCCAATTCCAAGCAAATCTTTAATAAACAAAATAAAAGAAGGCTTTTAAATAATTAATAGAATAGTGAGCTAACGTGACAGAACATGTTCAGGGTTGCCATCTCTTGTTCACTTAGTTATCGGCTTTATCATTATTTTATGAACCTGAATATGATTGTATTCACAATATTTCATGAATATTTCATGGATAATAATAGATATAATTTAATAATATCTAATAAGTATCTAAAAAAGTATCTAGATACTTGTATCTAGATACAAGCAAAAAGTATCTAGATACTACATTTAGATAGCTCTGGTCATAACGTTTGTTAGTAGTATGGTAACTCAAAAAGTTAGGAACGGATCTTCAAGAAAATTGCACAAGCTGTTATTACTATCAAAAGGCACAAATGATTAGATTTTGGAGTTTATACAAAGAAAATTATGATTTCAGAGCCAATTTGAATATTTTGCTACCGTTGCCTCGTTTGGCGGAGGTATGCGCTCTCAGAGTGCTCTAGTTTAGCTCAGTGTAATTTTCGCGCTTCGTATGCATGATACGTGGCGGGGACATAATAAGTGAGTAACAATGTTTTTATTTTGATGAAATTACGTAAGTTCTTTCTGTATTAGATAGGATAAAATTAAGATGATACGGGTCCGAGATATCACTGAAGCATAGCCTAGTGCTTTTCTTGTGTGGAATTTCCACAGGTTTAAGCTAGTAATGATAATTGTGTTAGGCCAGCTATTAACTAGGCCTTCTGGGCTTCTCTTTTACCTGCCCACTTTGCTTCTTTACAGTTCCATGTTCTTATTAACTAGTGGACCTGCGCGTGAAAAATTCACGCAATAACCTATACGTTTGCCTAATGCCTCTAGGCCGGTGCGGAATCTCCTCTTCTCTTATTTGCTTCTTAATTTTTTTTCTTTTCTTCATTGATCCTTTGTCGTGCTGTCATCTTACGTCTTCTATATAGACAGACAGAAGTAACATCTTGCGTAACACACTCCAACAAACCTAAACAAAATATGTAGCAGCTTATATACAATGTGTTCGGTCCGTAGCAAAGATACTGTTGATACCGTCTTTCCACCTCAAATATCTGCTTCATTTGAGGTGCTCAAATTTTGACCTATGAAGAGAAA
>LQNS02278139.1:17373935-17400894 GCA_001587735.2 Parhyale hawaiensis | reverse complement strand
CAGTGGCAAACTTTTCGAAACCTTAACTCTGAGAAAATGAAGCCCATCTACCTACCCTTAAAGGTAAGCATGAGTTGCCCTATAATCGATGTTAACTTATGTTTTGAATTCATTCTTTTGTTGTTTCCTTAGTTTTGCCACAATTGACAAAATTTCAATTAAATCGGAATTTCAGTGTAGTTGAGCTTACATCGCTTGTCGCTAGATGGCGCTCTCACAACCACTTTTCGGGTTACGGTAACTTTTTTTTAGGTTGCGATAGCCCGGTTTTGGCGTGATTGCGACACACCCCTGAATAGGTTTTCTTCTATTCTTTTGTGGCTTAAATAGAAAACGAACTAATAATTTTTTTAAATCGTTGTTTTAGGATGCTTAAATTGCATATATTCTTCCCTCTATTTTAATTTTGATTCACTGATTGGAAATAAATTTGTTTCCATTCCACCATTGTTGCCTACATTACGGTAAAGTCAAGTGCACTACGCTCAAGAAACTCAAACCACCTCCACAGCAGCATTGATTCATTGAGTTCTCGGCCGAAGCCGGTTTCGCTAAAGGCCTTTAACTCAAGTCAAAGGGGCGAAAAGAATGGTCTGAATTGACTTTCTGCTCGATTTACGCTAAGCAACTTGACTTTGTGTGCCAATCGAAAACATCTTAAGATGAGGATATCCTGCTTGGGGTTGGCTCTTCTGAGTATGTAGACAGACTGGAGGACGGTTTTGGGACTCGGGTGATAATCGTTGCAAATTGTGGACACTCTTGAGGTGTAGCTGAACGGACTTTTGCTGGTGAAATCTGTCTGCAAGTGTTTGCTCCGTATACCCGATGTATTTTGCTGAAGAGTTACCCGCTCATAGATTGCAGGTGTATTGGTACAAGCATTTATACTCGCTTAGGTGACGGTGGATGTTGTAGCTGATGCGAAGATTTTTGAGTTTCAGATTCTTGTAGTAGATGATGAGCTTGATCTTTTTTTACTGGCTGATCGGTATTACGTTTTTCATTATCATGTTGCGTTCTTGTTTTTCTTCCAGTTTATTATTAGAGGTCATCTGAGATTGGAAATTGAACTTCGAACATTGGTTGTCAGTGGCTTCCTTTGTTGTACTGATGGAGTGCTTATTTTCTAGGAATTTCTGTATCTCTTTGTCGATGATGCTCATTGGATAATTGTTGTTCGTCAGAAGTTGTCTGATGCGTTGTATTTTATGAAGAAATCTGGCTAGATGACTGTCCTACTGAATTTAGGCCAATTCTTTACTAGCGGGGTGTTGACGACACATTTCTTTCATTTAAGCATGCATGTGATGTAAAAATGTTTTTGGACTACCTCAATACCAAACATAGCAATATCAAATTCACCAGTGAAATAGAGTAATACAGCAAATTATCTTTTTTCAGATGTTTCCACTGAACGTGTAGACAAATGGTTTAGTACCTCTGTTTATCGCAAGCCCACTTTCTCCGGATTAGGCACGAGCTTTTTTAGCTATTGTGATAATAAGCTGAAGTTTAACAGTGTAATGACTCTTTCAAACCATGCCTGGAAGGTTTACTATAGTTTCACTAATATTACTTTTAGAATTCAACTTTCTAAAGCAGTTCTTTATTTCCAAAAGCTATCCGGCTAAATTCATAGGTCATAAAATGAATAGTTTTTTAAGCAACATTTACTCAGAAGAAAACTACTTGGAACCAACTAAAAAGTTAACATATTTGGTATTTCTTTTCTTTGTACCACAATCATGTAAACTCAGGATAGAACTTCTGAAACTTCTCACCAAGTATTTCCCTGCTTTAAACTTTACCGTAATCCTACTCAACAAAAACAGAATTGGTTCTCTCTTTCACCATAAAGATCGCTTGCCTGACCCTCTACGTTCGTCCCTGGTGTACAACTACAGTTGTTCCAAATGTGGAATGCGCTATGTGGGCTCTACCACGCGTAGCCTTAGCACCAGGGTCGCCGAGCATAGAGGCGTTAGTTCCAGGACTTGTGCTTGTGTACACCTTCTCACTGCTTGTAAGTATAACATGCTTATAAGTGCAATAGTCCAGTTACAGCAAATGATTTCAAAATTCTCTCTTCTGCTGAAGGTACTCACAATTTACGCATTATACTGTAGAATCTATATTCATTTTCATAAATAAACCAGAATTGAACGACATGCAAAGTGCAACACGGCTCTGTGTCACAGGTCCATAGTAAATTAGGTTTTTAAAGCAAAACCTCAAATTTGTATTCAGTGAAATTGTTAAGTTTACTTACTGACTTTAAATTTCTCGATTTCAGAATCTTTGCTGATGATGGACAAAATGTGGCCGAAACGTTCTATCACTTAACACCTTTAACACCTTTATTGTTCTCACACATCGATAATTACAAAGATTTTATTATCTATCCTAGTCCAATATAATTGAGAACATGTCCACTGAAAGTGAGTGCTCACTTATGGGACATCTGACTATATAATGTCATTAAAGTCATCTAAATATCTAATTAACTTTAAGATTGCGATTATTGGTTGAAAAATCAGTAACTATGCGCATCCTAAAAAATAATTTCGTGCTACTTTTCACATATCAGCTCCTCCTTCATAGAAGTGTTATGATATCCTTGTAAAATTTTAATTGCAGCTCACTGTCATAAAGATATGATTATTGCACTCATCACAACCTAGTCATTTGCATAAATATACTTTGGCTTTAATATGCTAACAACGGAAAAAGAAAAATTTCTATTTAGAATTCAGATAAATATTGCACAAAACGTAACACCCACCAAACCACTTTTAGGGATTGCTGTAATGACTAAGACAAAAGTTTTTAAAAAGTTATTTAAAAGCTTGGTGCGGCATTGGCTGAATTAATTCCTCTGGCAATTGATTATAGGCCTTAACCGCTTGGAATATAGTAAAGCGCTTTTCTATTTCCAGGCGGACAGTTGGCAAATTAAAGCGAGTGTTTGCCGCATCATATTGTTTACTTGGAAGTAAACGGCTGAAGTGAGACATAAAATAGGGTGTTTCACCGGATATTGCCTTACGTACAAATTTCAAGACAAAATAACGAAAAACATTTCCAAATTTTAGGAATTTTAACTGACAGTACATGTTATTCGTCGAAACATGTGGTACATTATTGTGATCTCTTTTCACATTCAATATTATCCGAAGCGTGTCATTCATCAATGTATTAACACGTCCCACAACATTGTCAGTCGCTCCACCCCAAATTACTATCCCATATGTTATCTGTGAATACAACACTGCATAATATAACAGTAACAATGATTCTTTAGACAGATATTTTGCGACAGCATAAATTGCGCCTTTCGCATTTACTAGTTTATTGCACAGGGTAGCAACATGTTCTGAAAAAGAAAGCGTTCGGTCAATAGTCACTCCGAGGTACTTGAATCTTGAGACCCATTCAAGCTTAACAGTATTGAAATGTACATATATCTGGTAAATTATCGATTTTCGTCGCACTAAATAGCATCAGCTTAGTCTTACTTAAACTGTCAAGCTCGTGATATTCACTAATTTTTTGTTTCCTATCTCGCTTTACTGTGCGTAATTCAATTAAATAAACAAGTGGTAAAAAAGAATTTTTTTTTGTTCGAAAAGAAGAAAAAAAAGACTTAACGCCAATTCATCGTAATTTCGACGCTAGTGGAGCCTAAAGCGTTTGTCGCAGCGCAGATGAATTTCTCTCTGAATTCATGCATAAAAGATTCAGCCGTGGCGCTCGCACCGTCAGTAATCCTGAAGACTATTTTTCAAGCCGCACTGAACTCTAATCAACCTTGGAATGTACTTCATTGAACGGTTAAGTGGACGAGAAACCTGGTTGAGACCTTGTTCGTTGCATGAGACCAGCGGCCACAAACCAAAGTTACTAGTCATAAAATATTTTCCAGTCGCGTTGAACTCTAATAAACCTTGGAATGCGCTTCATCGAGCGGTTCAGCGAATGAAAATAATTAGGGAGCTACATTGTTCATTGCATAAGACCAGCGACCACAGCGTCGAAATTTCTCATTAAAACTTCCCTGTGTTGATTCTTTTTAGCTTGGGTTGTTGGGCGCCACGGATCATCAATATGTAAGACGAAAACGAGGCCGCAAGGAAGTTCAGCTGAAATCATTGAAGCAAGTGGTCTCCAACATGACCTGTTGGGTATGCAGCATAGTGCTCACTAGTAGCTAGCATTTATTGGTGCAAGGTAAGGTGCTCTGTACGGGCTCAGTCTCGTATCCCAAAAAAAAATTCTTGTACAGCACGCTACTCCTGCAAAGTAGGTGATAGAGAACTCGTAAGTACCGCCAATTCTGAAGCCAGGGAAAATGCGCTACAATCAGCATATCAACATTACTCACAAAAATAAAAACAGAGTGTAGTTACTTGTCTGCCTATCTCTCCATTTCCAACTACGCTTGAAGAAAACATACGTGGAGATTAGGCCAGACTGGAGAGTATGGCCATCCTGCCATGTTCCGCTGAAAACAAAAGGCGAAGACTATACAAAGTTATAGATGATGGCAACGGCATGGAAACCTCAAATTTTACTGTATTTCCTTCTTCGCCATCGTTGAAATCCTAATAACGACGATATCTAGAGCTTTTATCAGCTTTTATCTCACGAAGTGATTGGCGTTTTTGGTTTCACCGTCTGCTATACCACAATCGGGGACCACCAAATTCAATCTCTGACATTTGCATTGATTGGAATTACTTCCACGATCCTGGATTTGTTGGAAAATTTTTGTGATCCAAATTTAGTGACTAAAATGAATTTTATTTGTTTTATTTGTTTTTACCGCCTTCTGCACGAGAGAGTAGCTTCCGTAAGAAACGTAGTGTTAATGGCTTAACACATAACCACTAGTAGCACTTGTAGTTCTTGTAAAAAAGCCCATATATTCAGTTGATCGTAGTTCAAATTGCAGTCACAGCATCTCATGTTGGTTGGCAGACTTTCGCTGTCTGCTAGGTCACGCCTCGGAATTGGTGTGACGGTTGACATTATGAAATGTGACACACGGTGGACAGAGTAGCACAAACTGTCGTTTAGGGTAAAGGCAAACATCCGATCTTAGGTCAGCGTTAGCGTAAAGACTATTGGATTATAAATAAGTATTAGAGAGCCAACTAAACCACACTGAGAATGGGTCTGGAACTACGATTTCCTCTTTATCAGTACAGAAAATCTAGTCATTTGTGCCTTTTGTATTTTATATATATATTTTAAGATCCGTCCGTAACATTTTGAGTGAGCTCTGATAAACATAATGACACGCATTAGTCAAACTCACAAACATTCAAACTAATCATTACAAAAATTTGATCATTTCTGTTCTTTGAATTTTTTAACAATTCCTCTAAATTTCATAAAGATCCGTCCATAACTTTTTGAATTATATTGATAACAAACATAAAAATCGTACATAGAGGCAAATAAAGAAACGGACGCACAGATCGTCACAAAAATTGGTCATTTATTCTTTGTGATATACCAAACAACTCACATAAATTCTTTGCTTGTCACCAAGATAACTCATAAAGTTATTGATGAATGTTTACCAAATCAACAGGGATTTTTAGGCATGTTAAGAGGAACACATGCTTAATTTTTTGTGAAGATTCGTTCTACCGATTATTTGTTTTTTATGCTTCGCTTTTCTTAGTACTATAACTCAAAAAGTTGTGAACGGATTTTTGCGAAATTGACACGAGCTGTTAGGTGTATAACGAAAAGTAAAAGACAAAATTTTTGTGATGATCTGGGCGTCCGTTTCTTTGTTTGTTCCTATGCTTGATTGTATGCTTGTTAGCAATGTAACTCAAAAAGATAAGAACGGATCTTTATAAAATTTACAAGTGTTGATAAAAAGATTCCAAAGGTATAATTGATCAAGTTTTGGTGATGATCTTTTCGTTTGTTTGTGCGCTTGACTGACGTTTGTTAAAATCTTTCTCGGTATTTAACTCAAAAAGTTACGGACGGATTTTCAAGAAAATTACAGAAGCTGTTATTACTCTATGAAAAGGCACAAACCACGAGGTAGATTTTGACGCTGATAAAAATTCAATCATAATTTCAGAACTAGTTTGAATTTTTTGTTAACGATGCCTTGCTTGGCGGAGGTATGAGCTCTCGCAGTGCTCTAGTTATTTTGATGCGTTGAATGATTTATAGAAATTGCATTTTTTTCTCTACCCACCAATTACTACTTTGACTCCGGTGCTCAGTTAAAACTTCATGGGTTAAAGATTAATATGCTCAGGAAATGAGACTAACCAAGTATTATATAAAAATCGCGTTTAATGGCTTAATCCTTTATTTCTTTGGGGATGAACTTCACTAGCGATAAGAGCCGGTCCTTGAAACGTAGAATTTTAATTCGAAGCCTGAAAAATCAAAGTTTTGGTGAGGGCGGAATGCCAAGATATTGATTGCGGACCATCTATTTTACGATTTATTTAGTTTCATGCACAATTCTTTGATATGGGTAGCATGTGATATTTTATTATCTATTGTCAAACCTAAATATTTAAATGAATTGACCCAATCCAATTCAGTACCATTCAAGTAAATTATAGGCAATTCAGAGATCGGTCTGGGGTTAAATACCATCAATTTAGTCTTTCTAGCGTTTGGAATCAGACGATTTTTATTAAGCCAGCCTAATAAGAGATCAATAAATTGTACAGTTTTCTCTATTGCACTATCAAAAGATATGTCATTTATGTAAAATATAGCATCATCTGCAAACAATTTTGTTTTCACACCAATAAAAATACAATATCATTAACAAAAACATTGAACAGTAAGGTCCTAAAACAGATCCCTGAGGTACACCTAGTTTTAAGTTTTGTACGGAAGATTGAACGTCGTCGATATCAACATATTGCACGCGATCCGATAAATAACTAGTAATGAGACTGAGTATATTTCCTCTTACACCATAATGCTCTAACTTCATCATCAAGATTTCCTTATTAACCGTGTCGAATGCCTTTTGTATATCAAGAAACAGACAAATTGTAAATGTTTTATGTCTAAAAGCCTGTTGCAAATCTCCAACAAAATTGAAAACTGCCAGAGTAGTATTTCTACCTTTTCTGAACCCGTACTGAGCATTAGCTAAAACCCTTTTCTTATCAAGAAACGATGCCAATCGAGTGTGGATTAATTTTTAAAAGTTCATGTTAAAAAGAGACAGGGTGGATATTGGCGTGAAGTTAGATGGGTCATTGCGACACCCTGACTTATAAATCGGGATTACTCGGGCAGTCTTCAAAATGCTAGGATAAATGCCTTCCAACCCACACTTGTTGAAAATTGAACATAGGTAAGTTACAATGTATGGCAATATAGACAGCAAGTGTCGGGGTTGTAGTTCATTTTTATGAGATCAATTTGCTTTCATAGAGAATACAACATTAGTTATTTCGTTATCCGTAATTGGTAAAAAGTCAAAACTAGAATTAATACGAGTACTAGAAATGGTATATTGCACGTTATTATCAGGAAGATTTTGTACCAGATTATTTGCAACGGAGGTAAAATGGGTGTTAAAATGATTCACTAGCCTATCGCTTCTTAACATTTCACCATTAACTTCAAGTTCTGTAATACTAGAATGGGAATTGCGGTTTATCAGTTCGTTTATAATTTTCCACGACTTCTTTGAGTTACCATCACCTTGTTTGATTTGATTTCGGTAATATATTTTCTTTATCAGTCTAATTAATGAACTTAGGACATTTTTGTAGGTGATATCAGAATTTCGGCGGATTATATTGCAGCAGTAGAGTTTGAAGAACTTATGTGTTTTCGTAATAAGGATCTTGATATCTTTCGTTATCCAGCGAGCAGTTGGTCTACGTGCTTGAGCGTTCTTCAAAGGAAATGATTGAAAATAAATATCGCAAAGTCTGGTAAGTAGAGCAGATAGCTCAACAGATGGGTCACCTAAGCATTCATTAGGGTAGCTTAGTTGCGAAACTCGATTAATAAACTGATTGACAGAGTCGGCATTATTAAAATGACGAGTAGTTCGTAAGTTGTTGCTTTTAACCTCATCCTGCTTAAAAACTACGTATACAGGGAGATGATCCGCAATTTCAAAGTCAACAACCCCTGAGTGCAGTATCCCTCCAAAGACTGAGTTACACCAAATCTGGTCTAGAAGCGAGTATTATGTTATCACCTTCTCAGGAGAAATTCTTGTGGGAAGATCAATTAGCGGGAAGAAACCATGCTCACAGAGACTTCCAGTAAACTCACGTATAGAGTTCAAGCTCAGGGGATTGAAAAGATTAGCATTAAAATCCCCACAAAGCATTGTCGGAATATTGCGAGAAGCATTTGGGAAAAATTCGTGACGTAAGTAACTATTAAAGTCAAATAAATTCGATATCGGAGGGCGATAAAAGCACTATAAGTGTAATTTAACATGTTGACATGATAATTCCAATGTGACAACTTCAACCATTTCGCTAACCCGGGATTGGTTATAAGCCATTCTCGCAGACCATTTTGACTGAGATATCTCCTCCCTTTCTATTGCGGTATCTGCTGAACTTGTTGTAGTTATTGATGTCATGGCGTATCTAAGATGGGGAGCCGCAATTTATGCTGTGAGTGATACTAAACCGCTTGCTAAAATGTTTCTTTTTCTACTAGTCTTCTATAGCTACTAAGGGCATGTTCGATTGGGCTCAGAAATTGAGCCTTCGATTCTTAACTTGTCCGAAGCTTCCGGTTACAGGCATTGACCCTAAATTGGTCACCCTTGAGACTTCGAGAAACTCAATCTTGCTCCGTTAAATAGAGTTTCCAACAGGCTTAACGTAAGTGCGTTGCTTCTAACACTTACAACACCATTCAAAGTGGCAAAGCTAAAGTATCTGTCTGAAGGTTCGGACAAGTCTAGCTCGGGTGGTATAATTTTGACGCCCAATCGAACGTGCTCCTTGTCTTATTCCGTAAAATAGATATTTCAGTCGGCTCGACATCATCGCTCTGCTGCTAGCACATGCAACACGAACCAAAGTACCGAACCCAAAGTTCCTATCTCCATTTCTTGGCAAGCCAAGCCAAGTTGGTTTGACTTAGTTCGTCTTGACGGCTTATGCCGATGACACACGCTAGTCCAAAGAACGAGTATTGTAATCTTTTCGCCCGAACGTTACGCTGAGCTCTCGTAAACATACCTTTGAGATTGCCAAGAAACGGTGTAAAAATGTTAACCATGAGTTCAATTTATTCCGCAAGTGCCATTACTTAACTTTCGGACATCTCATTATATCTGGAGGGATTTACAACTTGAAATTCTTTGCAAGTGTGTGCTAATTAAATGGTCGCATCGAAGTAATCGGCCAAAAAGATGACGATACTCGTTCTTTTGAATAGCATGTGTCATCGCCATTAGATGGACTTAGGGCCAGTTCACACGTCCCTCAACGTAACGCGTGCAGTCACGAAAATGAGAGCACGAACCGTTACTCAACTTCTTCTGTCGCTGCCCACACGTAGACGCGACCTCCACTCAAATGAATGACGCCTCGCGTTTAGTTATCATATCATTTTTATATTTTCTCTATGTTTCGGTTTGAAGTCACATTGGTATCCCATGAACTTAGAGCCTAAATTTGGTAGGAACAGCCTATTTTCAAAATATTTCTGGCCTGGAAAACTGATAGAAGTGAAAACAGCACGCCGCAATTCGCTTCGTTGTCAAATCAAGATAGAGTAAATGTTGATTACTAAAACATTTTCAGCTTAACTATTTTTCTTGTTTTAAACGGGAGTACAGTGATTCTATTCGTTAAAGTGGCGGTAAAAAAAACATTTTTGTTGACTTGTTCATGATTTGAAAATGCTATAGAGGATAAATTAAGAATTTATAGGTTCTGTTTACTAAACTTTAATGATGCAACGCGTTGAAAAAACATACGTGGTTCATCCTTCAGTCTCCCGCATTTGCTGCTGCTGCTGCTTCCATCAAATCAACGCGCCGCGTCAACGTCAGTCAGTTTGACTGAACGCGTTACGTTGAGGGACGTGTGAACAGGGCTTCAGTCGGCCCAGTCGAACATGCCCTATGATGAACGGAGTGCAATTAAGACACACGTCACGGCCGCGCCGATGGCCCCGTTGCCAAGGCAACCGACCAACAGCAGCTGCTTGTGAGCAGCGAAAGGTTATGGATCGATTATTGGCCGGACGCAGTCTGTAGTGCTGAAATGGCGTGATTATTCTGAAACTGGGAGGTGTTTGTACTTTGGGGAGTGTAAGGGACTCTGAAAGTTGTATCCATGCATGTGATGTACTGTGCCGAGTGCAAGTAACTGGGAAGGTTGTAGCCATGCATGTATACAGCCCAGTTCACATTGAGCGCTACGCAGCGCGTGGCCAAACACGAGAGCATATTCTCTCCTTGGGAATTTTCCCCCGATGTCGTCAGTTATCTTGATCTTGGAATTTGGGAAGACCTTCGAAGCGCAAGTGAAATCACGGAGAAATACGAAATATGCATGATAGTCGTTATTTCTGTTGTATGTGTGCTATGGGGGGTAGGCTACAATGGAAACCATTCACAGACACAGAGAGTAAAAGGACACGGCTGGTTGTCAGTTCGCTATTGACAAATGAAATCTTAGGGCGCTGACACACCAGGAGCAGCTTAGCTGGCAGGCAGGCAGGCAGTATGCCTTACACATCACGAGTAGTATAGCCGGTGCGAAGGTGCAGCTTTGCACTGTTGCCAATTTAGCATTTTTATGCTAGATTTAGCATTTAGGGAGGTTCAGCATCCCAAAATTGGTTTGGCCTTTACCAGGAAAAAAGCACGAAATATTGAATGTTTAGCGTATGTGACATTTTTCTGACTTTTCCAACACTATCTGCCAAATTCAATGCTATTGACACAACGTAAGGCACAGTTGAGATAAAATTATCTTTCGTTGATTATTGCAGCATTGTAGGGAAATTGTAACTCAACCGACCATACCAAACTTGTATTAAATTCGTTTATTGTGAGACAGATCGAATTATCGCCTTCGCGTCATTTGTCTGAGCTGGAGCTATTCAGTGCAATGCCATATCTATTAAATTGTGATCCGTATTCTTAGTGTCGTTTAAACTTATTAAGTAATTCAGCATATCCTTCGCTTTGCAGTGAGTAAAGATGAAGCGAAATACGCTCAAAAGTGTAACAAAAAGCACAGACACGCCAGTCCATGTCAGAATATTTCTTTTACGAGTTTTATGCATTTCTAAAAAAGATGAGACAGCTACGGTGGAAGTCAAGTCAGCCATGTATATTTGCTGCCATGCAACATTCAATTCCTGTGATCATATGGACGACTTGTGCAAATATACCAAATCCGATAGTAAAGCAGTTATGCATCGCACTTTCTAAGCAAATGTAGTGGAGAATGTTATAGTTCCTTATGGCAATTAATATTTAACTACTGATAGCAAATTTAGCTTGTAATTGAATGAGTCTAATGATATCACTACTTATAAATCATTAGTGTTTTGTAGTTCCGGAGGAAGCCAAGTTAAGGAAGTGGCAGCATTTGCTTTAAGACTAATTTTACCCCATTCGAATGCCGAAGTCGAACGTTATTCAGCAGCATGAACGCAATGAAAAATATGGTTAGAAACAAAATGTAACTGCCTATGCTATCAACTATTCTTACTGTAAAATATGGCCTGAAGAGGCATAGCAATTGTTACGAAAACTTCAAGCTGCCAAAAATTGCTATCAACAAAATTGGATTGGTGGATTTCTATTCAGTAAGAAATCGGTGGAGCATAATGTTTTCCTTCTTTGTTTTGTTACTAGAGACTGATTTTTTCTGCAGCAATTTTAAAGGAAAGTCAAAATTTCATTTTGCAACCGCTGAGCAGCAGTGTGCATCTAACGCAGAACCTCCATGATCAACGTCCAGGTGGACTCTGAACGCAGTCCAGCGATGCAACTCAGAGTTTTTCAAATTCCTCAGATGGGAGCTCTAGATTTTCCCAGATCTTAAGAAAATTCCGCAGATAGTTATAAAAGAATACCAATAAAAACTTCATACGTATCTCAATGTATGTGGTAACAGGGTACAGTTAATTATTTACGTAATTTTCAACTATTAAGCTTGGAAAAAATTCCCAAAATTGACTGAAAATTCATGGAACCCTCTCAAGTTCCCAAGATCTAGAGAAAACTCCTAAAAGTGGCAGCCCTGGATCTCAAGTCTGGCAAGGCACACAGCACCAGTTAGAGCAGGAATCGGTCGCACCGCCCGCCGCCAGCGCTGGCTGCTCTGAACGGCAGCTGCCTGCTAAAGTGCCGCTGTTCAGTGTGCGCGCTCCATGCATTCCGTGCTTCTCAGATACTGCCAGCTTCTCGCTGAACCGCGTTTGGTGTACTAGCGCCCTTAGATTTCATTGGTAATTTGGAGATTAAATAGACAGCGATCTTCATTTAATTTCCGATTTCACCGAGATTACTTCCTAACCCTGCGGGCATTAGTGTCGAGGTTGAAGCATGCGGGTAGCGAACTGGTATAAATCGGGCCATAGCATGCACAGTGACCGTTATTAGTTCTATCGGCGGTTTTCTAAAATATTCATCAACAGTTTGGCTTACGTTTGGGTTGCTCATTGCATATAAATAAGTAAAACCAGAAAAATATATGCTGTTTTTAACAGCCGTCTAAAATTCCTGACGAAGTGCTAAGATGTTGGGAAAAATCCCAAAGAGAGGCCTAACTTGCGCTTGGCCACTCGCTGCAGAGCCCTCAATGTGAATTGGCCTTTACACATGGCTTCAACACATACTTTGTATGTAGTTGTTTTAAGCCAAAGCGACGAATGAAAACTTTCTTCACATTGCAAACAACCTTATTTCTACAGGAAACTGAACTCAGGGCCGTCGTTTTTAGGGTTCATCTAGCGAGAGGAAAGTAATAGCGGAATTTAGCGAATAATCCCGGCTGTGGCCAACCCTGTAGATGGGGTAAATAACGGAGTAGGCGTCATATTGGCTGCTCTTGTGGCCCAGTGTATCTGTAATCAATATAGAGCCCGGACATTAAGCCACAACGGTTTAAGCACTTTAAAGCAGTAAAAATAAGCAAGTATACCATTCAAAATCAGCGATTATGTTTGTGAGGGTAAATTAGCTCACATTATTCTAGGTAGGTTTTATTTCAGTTATAAAATCTACAATCAAGGTTATCAAGGTTCGGGACTACGCTGGCATGGTGTGTGCCAACTGGAGGTTGACGCAGAGTACGCTTATGACGGTAAGCGAAGTAAATACTGGTTAATACTATTTGGGGCGATACGATGTTACACACAAACAATTCTGGACAATTCTGGTTAGAGTTTGGAGAGGACACGGGAGTGTATCGGAGAGAGGAGCCTGGTGCGAGGTGGTTGCCGGTGTACTCGCGAAGCAACAACAACCCGGCGTACCGTCCGTGACAGACTTATATACAGGAGACTTGCGCAGCCGACATCTGTCGTTCAGATCCGGGTATTGACGTCATGGAAAATTCCGTCGCAAGTTCTTGCATGCTTAATTCTTGTATTAGCTTTTCAGACGTGACCACTGGTTGGTTCCACGCTGATTTAATATGCGGCTAGCATTTTCTAAAAGTTAGAAGTCTGTCGCGCACGGCTTTTCTATCCTATTATAAAAGGCAAGGTGATCGTAAAGTCTTATCTAAACATTAACGTCTGTCGAGGACCAAGCCTCCACAAGGAACTATTCTGTGTTTAGTTTTACAAACATCAAAGCTGCTAGATGCGCATGAGGTTATACTTTTTAGCAAAGAAAATATTCAATGTCGGTTTAACATTCAAGGTTGCTAGACACAGACGTGGCTTCTCCGATAACATTCAAGGTGCCCTTCGACTAAAAGATATTCTTTTATGCAACACCCTAAAAGATACATTTTAAGAATTTGTAATACAGAAGAGTGAGTGCTGAAGCGGATGCGTCGCTTGGTTGGGAAGGAGCGGCCATGTTGTGTGGTCCCAAGTGGGTCCCACCGCAGGGTGACACGGGACCAGGAGTAGGTCCACCACGAGAGTAACGCGGGGCCCGTGGTTCCGTGGTTCGGTGTGTAAAAGTAGGTTGTAAGACGGGGCTGGGCACGTCTTACAATGTTGACGAATTTAAGCATTGTTCTTTAGGCGGGAAAAAATACGAAGCAAAATAAGTACCAACATTTTCGTATTATAAGCGCTTAAAATAAAAAAGGATATTATGTCAAACATTTTTGGATCTATGTCCACACGAAAAACAACTCTAAGCGGGCATTATTCGGGGCATAGACCTTCGGCGCTCCGCTCTAGGTAACAAAAAGCCACACCCATCATGGAATTAGCTTTTTTCCCGCTGTAAGCCTATAAATTTGCCTCAATTAGTATCGAAAGTTTCAGTGACGGAATGGAAAAAGCATTTGAAATTACTTTCAATATGAGCAACAGTTGCAGAAGCCAGTTAGAAATTGTAAGTGAATTTCAGTCCTTAAACAAACTCAGTCGACGTAGGCTAGCTTGAAAAAAGTTTGTACGTTTGTTGGGAAAATGGGGCTCTTCGTTTGAAGAGCTACAGAAGCCACGTCATCTTTTTTTTTTTTTTTGTAGAGGTGTGTCACAGAGCAACGTAAAGTGCACGGATTGTCTGTAGGCGTCTTTTTGTGCCACGTTGCGAATCATTCCGCCTGATCCGTGCATTTTTGTGACCACTTTTTGACATTATTCTGATAGCAATCGACCGTGATCTTTGGTGGAAATTGATCGAACCGTGATTTCACTAGCGGGCTGATCATGCGTTATCAAAGAGTAATTCAAACCGTTAGACAAGCAAAAATTCAAACTTTAAAATGCAAACTTAGTGGATAATATTATTGTGATTGTTTGTATAACTGACTTCCAGAATTGCAGGTTCGTTATAGCGTGGACACACTATCACAAATATTGCTCAGTCACGCAACTTTTCCCTTCGGAATTCTCGCTGCCGTGACTACTACTCATGGTGCGTAAATGTTACGCAAAAACTGTGCGTCATTGCAACTTTAAACTAACGCAGAAGTAGGAGGTATTTTAAAAACTTCACCATTGCTGCTTCTTATAACGTAGAAACTTTAATAAACGACTCATACCTTAGATATTCCTTTCAGTCCGAGCCGAAACCTAGGGCGCTGCAGCGCAATCAAATGCTAAGCTGCGTTGCAATGCAACTTTTGCCTACGTGTGCCCACGCTCTTAGTTTTATGCCTGTGCATGTTCAAAATGCATTAAATACTGTTAGTTCACTTATCCATTGACTTCGAAGAAAAAAGAAATTCTAAAAATTCCTTCCCCACCGTCGTTTGTGTAAATACGATAGGAATCCAAATTTGAAGATAGACATGGCGTCTCTGGTTTGTTTAGAAAATCATTGGCTGTTCTTGTGGTTTTCAGTGATCACGATGAACAGGATCACGGTGATTCTGATCACGAGCGTGGCCATAAAAAGACGCCATATGAACGCGCTATTCTCGTATGTTGTTGGCATGTTGCGCACAATAATTAGGTAGGTACACGATAACTCTCTAAATTAGAAATGGTCTCCGAACAATTTAAACATAGGCTAATTACCGGAACAACTTTAGCGCTAGCAAACATTTTTAAACACCAACAAGTTTTTTAGGCGCTAGCAAAAATTTGGATGGTGCTTACAAGCATTTTAAGCGCTAGAAAATCATACTATTTTTTAAGCAGCTTCAGTAAAATAAGCATTAAACATTTATTTTAAGCAATGCCTGGGCTCTAGTCATCAAGATAACTCGAAAACACATCGACGGTTCTTGATGAAATTTACTAGAATTATTTGGTATGTTAGGGAGAACCGATCATTAACTTTTGTCGATAATTATAATCCGTTGCACTGTTTGTTCGTTTTTTTTTCTTGTTCCCATAACTCAATACTATTATTATTAAGATACACTAGACTGGTGCCGTGAGAACGGAGGAAACTCCATAAGGTTAATAAACCCCCACGCAACCAGCCCAGCAAGCGAAAAAACGAATGAGAAGATGAGAGATCAGAGATTAGCTTGGTTAACAGATTGCTTAAAGCTGCCAATACCCGCACCACAAAGACAGAGCCATCAAGACCATTCCAAACATCCACACACGATGGAAAAACGAACAAAAATACTGGCTTGTACAGCATCGTACCTGTTCCAAGACATGCTCATGAAAAGCACCAGTGCGCTAAGTATAAATGACAAAAGAATCCAAATTGGTCCTGAATCCAGGATTTCATTTTGAATCATCATCATTAAAATTGAGTAATTCATTTTTTGTAATATTTCTAACTGTTCTTATAATTTTCTTGAAGATTCATCCGTAACGTTTTGAGTCATATTTTCAGAGATAAAAAGACAAAAGCCGAGACAGACGCGCAAACAGATCAATTAGCTATCTCTAAAATTTGGTCATTTGTGCCTCTTAATCAAACTAACCGATCCTACAAATTTCATAAAGATACTTTCATAACTTTTTGGGCAATGTTGCTGACAAATTGTGAAACAGAGATACAGTCTAAGAACAATAGGAATAGCAGAACATACCGAAAATTTGGTCATTTGCTCTCGTAGCATTCTTAACATGTCCTGCAAATTTCACGAAAATCCCTTCCTAATTTCTTGAGTTATGATGCCATATAATATATATATAGGTACCCAATCAAATAAAGAGCTGAACAGAATTTCACCAAAAGTTAATCTTTTCCTTCTAACGCCTAACAATCCCTGTACATTTGTTAATGAAGATCTGCCCATATATTTTTTTATTTATTACGGCGAAAGACAAAGAGACAAGCAAGCAGACAAAGAGGCAAACAGGTAGACAAACTCAGACAAAAGTAACGTCCTCGGAGGAGTAAAAATTTATAGAGAAGTCTTCGTGAAATTTGCTAGAACTGCCAGGTTTGTTGAAACCACAAATTTTGGTGATGATCTGCTTCTCCGTTTGGTTGTGTGTCTTCCTGTTTTTTTTTTTTTTGCTTATCAGAATATAACACAAAAAGGTATAAGTTGACTTAATGAAATTTAGAAATACTGCTAGGATTGTCACCAAGAACTGCTGATGAAATATCTATGAGGAGTCGGGAGGGGTGGGAACTAGGTCCAAGCGTTCAATTGTGTCGGTCGACCCACAGCTTCTTGGCACACACAGACTAGCCATTCGTGGCACGGGTGTCGAGGTCGGTGAGATTGATGTGATTTGGAATTGCGATCATGAGTGCGATGCTCGTGTGCTCCTGGATCAAAAGCTTTGCTCCATCTGATAGAGGAGGAATAAAAGAGAGACGGCAATCGGCCAGGTTGTATCGCTTAGACACCTCGTGTAGAGTTCTTCTTAATGATTCTTCCTCTTGCGCGAGGTTACTCCCGATGTGCCCTGCCTTTCAACGAACGATAGTCGTATATGCAACTATAGTTTCTGCAACTCAGTGTGCGCGTTTCTATCTATTTGCATTGAATGGTTGCATGCAACTCAAGTTTCACGTTGCATGCAACTAATTGCATACAACCAGTTGTGTTGGTGTGCGGCCCGCCTTAAGGAGTAAAAGCTTGAGGCGGGTAAAAAGCCGCTAACTGTCTCCAAGCAAGAGCAATGTCAAAAGCGCTGTCATCGTTATAATGATTCGAAGGGCCATGGAAATTCATTCGTCGTTTACTCAAATGAAAACACCTTGGCGTTTTATCAAATCGTGAACAGGTAGAAGGCTCACGTTGTCTACTTCCGACAAGAGGTTTCAAACCCTGTGCCCATTTAACGGCGCCAGCAGCCTAGAGCCAATTCAAGCAACCACGCAGTTCACGCTACCGCGGCCCGACTTTAGCTTGTGCAACTTTAATTGTATAAAAAACTGTTGAAAATCTCAACCGTATCTGTAATTTTTCCACCACAGCAAGTGCCAGTAGTAAACTTGCAACCATCGCTCCTAATTCTGAGCACTTTAAATTCACATAGATTGATACTTTAAGAATTAGAGCTATAGAAGTTAACAGACGTTAAGCTGAAGTCACGGCCACGACTACGCAGTTGGATTAGTAGAGTTGCTTCTAGGCTGCTAGCGGCAACGAAAGTCGTTCAGTGGGCACCGGGCTGGAGAGGTCCGCTACAACAAAGCATTCTGCCTCCGTGCTGTTTGGACCTCGATGAGGCATTATACGGGAACAATGCTTACATCCTGCTTGTTATTCGTGTTGAAGAGCTGGTGAGGTGGGTGATGCGTTTAGTGTTCCTTCAATGAGGGACAATATTACTTCCCAGCTGCACACGCACTTTTTCTAATTTTCTTTCCTTCATGAGATGGTTCTGATGTTGTCTTAGTAAGCTCAGCTTCACAGGCATCTTCTTTAATTCTGTAGCTTGTTGACAGGACCCGAGAGCGGCCTCTATTCCCGACAGTGTCGAAATAACGAAGCAATACCCGAAGCAAAGCAACACAGCACAAGAAACACCAACCCTACGTCGTCGACTGAGTGAAGCCGAGACACAACGAACGGCTATTGATTGTCTGAAGTTTCTTAGCAGCGCTGCTGCTCTGATATTCATTTTCGGCTCAGAAACTCCGCAGCATGCGAGCGTTTCCAGTGCAGGTGACGTCATAGTTTTCTTCAGGTTAATTTTAACTTCGAAAATATGTATATGTAATAATAATTATATATGTTTATAAAATGGGGTATTTTCTATTTACGCTATTTGCCATGGAATAATCTTCCTGAATTGATCCTGTATTGAAATATATTAGTTTGATGAATTTTAAAAAATCGCAATACCACTCCCGTGAAGAAAATAGCTGCATTTGAAAGCAATATTGCAAAAAACATGCCAAAAATTGTAGGTAAACGGAAATATAACTATAATCATCAGTTGGAGAGTTAACGAACGCATAATCATTCCCATAATCTGAGTTTTTGCCTTTCTAGACCAATCCAGAGAAGAGAGGAAATAATTGAGGCCATGTATGTAGTATCCCAGGCAGCAATCATATATAATTTTATTATAACATTT
The DNA here is from genome assembly GCA_001587735.2 of Parhyale hawaiensis. Lineage (NCBI taxonomy): Eukaryota > Metazoa > Arthropoda > Malacostraca > Amphipoda > Hyalidae > Parhyale > Parhyale hawaiensis. The sequence goes on along the minus strand of LQNS02278139.1, from coordinate 17,381,796 downwards.
GAAAGGTTTTTTCGTTTTATGTATTATTACCTCCGCCAAGGAGGTTATGTTTTCGTCGTGTTTGTCTTTCTGTCTGTCTGTTTGTTTGTCTGTCACCAAGATAACTCAAAAAGTTAGAAACCGATTTAGATGAAATTTACAGGGATTGTTAGGTATGTTAGGAGTAACAGATGATTAACTTTTGGTAAAGATATGTTCATCCGTTTGTTTGTTTGTTTGTCTGCCTGATTTTTCTCGATGCCCTAACTCAAAAAGTAATGGATGGATTTTGATGAAATTTACAGAGTTGTTTGGTATATAACAAAGAGTATGAGACCAAATTTTGGTAATGATCCGTTTGTTCGTTCGTTCGTTTGTTGTTGTTTTTAATTTTATGCTTGTTAGCACAATAACAAAAAATAATTAATGGATCTTCATGAAATTTATAGGGTTTGTTAGTAATGTTGGACGACATAAATGATCAAATTTTGGTGCACATTGGTTTGTTCGTTTGTATGTTTGACTTATGTTTGTCATAACGTTTGTTAACAGTATAACTCATAAAGTTATGAACGGATCTTCAAGAAAATTGAACAAGCCGTTATTACAGTAATATAAAAAGGCACAAATGATTAGATTTTGGAGTTTATACAAAGAAAATTATGGCTTCAGAGCCAATTTGAATTTTTTGCTACCGTTGCCTCACTTGGCGGAGGTATGCGCTCTCAGAGTGCTCTAGTTTCTGGTATGTTATTATCATGTTATTTTGAGATTACAACGTAATATTTCTTTGTTGTGTTTACATCTTACACTATGATAATATTATAATAAAGTTACTCATCAATATTATCCCTAACATTGATTTAATGTTAAAAAAATGTTATTTCAAATATTAAAATGATGTTCTAGACTAACAAATAAAATATACTGTTTCAACCGTGCAGTTGAACCACGCACTCCTGTAACTTGGTTGAGTCACCGCTCGAATTTGCATTTCACACTTATGCTTATTTACTAATGTAGTTCACTGTATACGAGAGATAAATGTTCGAATGCGTAATTACCGTAAAAAGGAGTGACTTCGGACGCCGGGGTGACTTCGGACAAAAACAGGTAAAAAGGAACTTGCTGAAGTGACCGGAAAAGTAGCAATAATTAGAAGGAAACTTCTACAGTGTAATAAAGGTTGGTATCTCTGTAGCATATCACTAAAAATCTAATATCACTAGGCCCACACTCAAACTCGACTAGCATAAACACAGAAAGGAATACGTTTTGGAAACAAAACAAACAAAAATATCCCAACAAATAAAACGTATTTCTTTCTGTGTTTATGATGGTCAAGTGTGAGGGTGGGCCTAGTGAATTACTATAGAGATACCAACCTTTATTACACTGTCGAAGCTCCCTTCTAACTTTCGATACTTTTCCTGTCACTGCAGTAAGTTCCCTTTTACCTGTTATTGTCCGAAGTCACCCCGGCGTCAGAAGTCACCCCGTTTTACGGTACCTCCGCCAAGGAGGTTATGTTTTCGTCGTGTCTGTCTCTTTGTCTCTCTGTCACCAAGATAACTCAAAAAGTTATGAACTGATTTGGACGAAATTCACAGGGATTGTTTGGTATATTAGGACGAACAGATGATTAACTTTTGGTGATGATATGTCCATCCGTTTGTTTGTTTGTCTGCCTCATTTTTCTCAATGCCATAACTCAAAAACTTATCAGTGGATTTTCTGAAACTAACACGAGTTATTCGGTATATAACAAAGAGTAAATTACCAAATTTTGGTAATGATCCGTTTGTTCGTTCGTTTGTCACTGTTTTTGATTTTATGCTTGTTAGCACAGTAACTCAAAATAATTAATAATGGATATTTATAAAATTTATAGGGGGTGTTAGTAATGTTAAAACACATAAATAATTAGATTTTGATGCAGATCGGTTGGTTCGTTTGTATGTTTGATTCATGTTTGTCACAACGTTTGTTAGCAGTATAACTCAAAACGTTATGAACGGATCTTCAAGAAAATTGCACAACCTGTTATTAATATAAAAAGGCACAAATGATTAGATTTTGGAGTTTATACAAAGACAATTATGGTTTCAGATACAATTTGAATTTTTTGCTACCTTTGCCTCGCATGACGGAGGTATGCGCTCTCAGAGTGCTCTAGTTTTAACTAGTATCACATGAAGGTTACATCTGTATATGTGCAAGCCTTCTGTAATTTATAGAATTAAGTAAATATCTTGAATCCGATCATTCTTTGTTTGATGTGTGAGGCGGAGTCCAACTGATTTAGCCAATGCGGACCGATATAAATCTGGCAAAAAACTTTGTTTATGCTTAAACTTCTCTTGTCACTATTTTCTCGAAGGACAGGTTATGCCTTAATGGGTATCTTGTCCTAGGATCCCTCCGCTGAGGCCTTATTTAGCAGAATCACACGGCGACGGCTGCACCCTCGGTCTTTCCAGGGTCAGCAATAGTCTGGCGCGCAATATTTTAATGTTGGTAAATAATACTGAAATAACATGGACATCATAACATTAAAAACGTAATTAAAATGTCATGGAACATTATTTCAATATAACTGAAATATTGCAGAATAACCATAATGTGACAGTTACTAGAAGATAATATTTTATTGATACTGAAATAATATTTGAAACATTGTTTCAATATCAGTTTATTATTTCATCGTAACATCTAACATCATGCAACAATATTATTTAAATATTTCCGAATAATGTTATCCTAATATTGAAATAATCGTGCAAGAATCATATTATTTCAACATTGGGGATAATAGTACCTAATGTTACATCATAACATTATTCTAATATCAACATAACAATTTTTGCTACCTGGGATGTAAGGAAAGGGGGAATTCAAGCTATGAGGAATGTCCTAAGTGGGGAAAACAAATAGGTAAAGAAGATGATGACAGGCTTTAACACTGTATGTAATAGTATACCCCCAGTGGTTAGAGATGTTACCTTACTCGCTTTCACGAAGCTGTTCTATCTTAAGCCAGGCAGGAAAGTTTTGGTGTGCGGCAATGCGTAGTCAGCATTTCTGTCACTCATAGTTGACAGGGAACGGAGAGGAGGTGATGTTCTTACGTTCGGGGGCCGCAGCTGTCATTTGAGACTTTCGTCCATGTCGCAACAGCTCACATATTCCGTGATCGACCGCAGCCGTACCCAGCTCTGCGCTCTAGGGTGGTGTGCGGTCGAAGAGAATTTGCCTTTAGTGGGCATTAATTAAGAGTTCACTCGTATTAGCAGGTGTATTGGATGTCCTGGCACCTCTTAACCTTCAGACAGATCATAACTTTCAAGCAAATAGTTGGCCCACTTTACAGAAAACGCAGATTGTTAGGTTGATACCACTTTGATTCCTACCGATTTCATGCTCTTACTATCTCCGCCAAGGAGGTTATGTTTTTGTTTTGTTTGTCTGTCTGTTACTCTAACTGTTTGTCTCTCACCAAGATAACTCAAAAAGTTTTGAACGGATCTTCACGAAATTTACTGAATTGTTAGGCATGTTAACAGTAACAGATGATAAACTTTTGGTAAAAATCCGTTCATCTGTTTGCTTGTCTGCCTATTTTTCTTAGTACTATTACTAAAAAGTAATTGACGGATTTTCATGAAGTTTACACGATTTACTGAGTATATTACGAAGAGCAAATGACCAAATTATGCTGATGATCTAGTCGTTCGTTTGTCGCTGTGGTTTGATTTTGTACTTGTTAGCACAATGACTCAGAAAGTCATTGGATCTTTATGAAATTTACAGGATTTGTTAGTATTGTAGAAAGACATGAACAATTAAGTTTTGATGATGATCGGTTGGTCTGTTTGTTTATTTGACTATCTAATGTTTGTTAAGAGTATAACTCAAAAAATTATGAGCGAATCTCCAAAAAAATTATAGAAACTGTTAATTCTTTTAAAAGGCACAAATTATTAGATTTTGGTACTGCTGCAAAGAAAATCATGGGCTTAGAACTAATTTGAATTTTTCGTTATCGTCGCCTTGTTTGGCGGAGGTATACATGCGCTCTCAGAGTGCTCTACAGTGGCCGCAAATTTAAAGTTTACCCCTGTGCCACTGAAACAAAGTCATTGCATAATTCCCCTATAACTTTGTTTTCGCATTCCCCTTCATATGAGGGGAGAGTGGTATGACCAAAAGCCACCACGGTATCACAATGGGTCGGAAGAAGCTTACTTTTGAATAAATGACTCGGGGCCCCAACCCCCATCGAACAGGGAATGCCGGTGAACCGCGTAGCTGTCGAACTGAATGTCAGTCGAGTGTCCCTCATCAAACTTAAAAAATCAGCAACCGCACTCCCTGCCGGGACCATACAAGGCGTCGTCTATCTCTTGTACCCTCACCCTACTTTGCGAGGCAGTATGGTCCCGGCAAGGAGTGCGACAGCTGATTTTTTTTTAAGTTTGAAGAGGGACACTGGGCTGACATTCAGTTCGACTGCTACGCGGTTCACAGGCACTCCATGCTCGAATGGGGTCGGGGCCCCGAGTCATTTATTTTTCAAAGGTAAGCTTCTTTCGACCCATATTGTGATGTTGTATTGGCTGCTGATATGGTGATAAACTAAGTGAAAAGGTAAGAAAGTAGAGGCTCGTGGACCAGCGCAACGTACGTGTACTCTGCTCAAGCTCTGATAGATTACTTTCGGACTGTGTAGCAGAAATTTGTGTGTTGGAGAGGGATTGAATCATCACACGTCTTACCTCACTCCTCTTATAAGGCTGGGAAGGCGAAAACAAAGTTATTGGGGGAATTATGTGATAACTTTTGTTTTTTCGGCACAGGAGTAAATTTTGTTTTACCGGCCACTGTAGTTTATATTACTTTCTTCAGTTCTTCCTCTTCTTTCTTGACTTGCTATTCCCATGCGGGTTGATACTATGTATGTAGGAATATCATCGCGCACGGGGTCCCCTTTTCCATCGACATGCTACATGTTCCTTATTTCTTCCCTAGTTGGATCACCATAGTTCTGGAGACGGAGGCTTAACCTATTTAAAAATCTAATCGGTCAGGTAGATCAGACGACATGGAACAGCTAGCATTCCTGATAAATGGTAAACACAATATAACTTAACACGCTAATTTGTAAACGGGCAACACAGATCAACAAGTTGTTCGGATGCTGTGGAACCGTCAAACTGTCGTCGTCTGCAGTCCATCGATGCGATGATGACTAGGGAGGTGGGCATTTAAGTCGAGTGTGCCTGCGTAATCCCGCAGCTCCCCTAAACATACCACCGCATGCTTTGCAGAGAGTGCCATCCAGAAAGCAAAGAGCGTAGCGGGAGGACTCACGAGAAATTATCATCAAAAAGTGACGTCATAAACGACTAATCTATGGCTGAGTAGCCTGAGAGTATTTTAACCAGAAAATCGTCTTAAATTGCAAAATTCACCTCTAGCGTACATAATAAATTGAGAGAATATATACTAATTTAACAATTATGCATAGAAAATTGAAGTGCATGCTGGTGGAAACTTTCACAGCACTAGCGCCGAATTTGTTCCTTTTGGTGACCTTATTTAACTTCTCTTTCTTAATTGAAGCCTTATTTACACTTCATATTCAGTTCACAGTGCTCTTCGCAGAACATATTTATTCCTTACCAACAAATATAAGCCCCATTATAGCCAATTCTGTACGCGAGAGAAACCACAGTAACAGTTAGCCTATTGCTTGAACTTTCTGTATTTGACAACAATATTTTAAAATATTTTGCGGCTCAAGTAGCTGGCCAGTCACGAGCGAGAGATTGAATGAAATAAGTAAAAAATACGGTGATATGTTTAAGAAAACAACCTACGAAGGCCTGAGGTCCCACACTCAAATACTTCGACTCGTCTATGTGATGCAAATTTGCTTCGTGCGGTCACGGCTAAGTTTTATTTAAGTTCTATTGAGTCCTCCCGTTGCATTCTTTGCTTCCTGATGCCACCCGGCTGACGCTGACTTTTCCAGGAAGCAAAGAATGCAACGGGAGGACTCAATAGAACTTAAATAAAACTTAGCCGTGACCGCACGAAGCAAATTTGCATCACATAGACGAGTCGAAGTATTTGAGTGTGGGACCTCAGGCCTTCGTAGGTTGTTTTCTTCAACATATCACCGTATATTTTCGATTTATTCCATTCAATCTCCCTCTCATGACTGGCCAGCTACTTGAGCTACAAAATACTGTAAAATGTTGTCGTCAAGTACAGAAAGTTCGAGCAATAGGTTAACTGTTACTGTGGTTTGTCTCACGTACAGAATTAGCTATAATGGTGCTTATATTTGTTGGTAAGGAATAAATATGTTCTGCAAAGAGCACTGTGAACTGAATATGAAGTGTAAATAAGGCTTCAATTAAGAAAGAGAAGTTAAATCAGGTCACCAAAAGGGAACAAATTCGGCGCTAGTGCTGAGAAAGTTTCCACCAGCATGCACTTCAATTTTCTATGCATAATTGCTAAATTAGTATGCATATATTCTCTTAATTTGTTTATACGCTAGAGATGAATTCCGCAATTTAAGACGATCTTTCTGGTTAAATTAGTTCAAAAACTCCTAGGCTGCTCAGCCACAGATTCGTCGATGATAACGTCACTTTTTTGCTCATTTCTCGTGAGTCCTCCCGTTACGCTCGTTGCTTCCTGGACTCTTCTCTCTTGGTGCTCCCTCTCTAGTTCTTGTAAGCTCGACACAGTCCTTTCTCACCGCGCCGCTCCAACCGTCCCTGTCGCTCACCAGGTCCTCCCATTCGTCAACAATGATGTTTGTTACCTTCTAGTGCTGTTTATTACGTCCTTCTTGCGAGGTCTCTACCCTCCTACCCGACGTGCTCCCTCACTCAGCTCACCGTACAAGAGAGCAGAACCCTCAAACTGTAGACAGGTGTTGTTGTAATTTCTTCAATATCGAGGAAGACAAATTATGTAAGTAGAGGTGGCGGAAATGAACGGTATACGTTTCTCTTCACACTTACAGTACATCTATGTAGAAATATTGCATAGCTGCTCACTTTGTGCTTATAGAACAACTGTAGACTTCATATACAATGTTAGCGGTGTCGAACCTGAGATGGTCGTCAGCGCAAGAAATTATTACTGTTTCACTAGCGGGACCCGTGGAAATTTCACGGTTAGTTAATGTTCTCACTCATTTTAATTTGACCTAATTCAGCTCTTCCAACCAAACCTACCCCATAAATAACACCCGTGGTAAAGTGCGTCTAACCTCAAGTCTGCTACACACGTGAACGTTTCTCATTGCCCTTCCGATTACGCTGCCCAGGATGCAGCTTCGACTTGTTTTAATATTATTGTGTTCAACCCCCCCCCCTCCCCCCACCACCGCGGCAGCTGTTCCGCTACAGCGAGGACCCATTACTCAGTATCGAATCTCTGTCTTAATTTCTATTGAGTTTCAATTCTCATTGGTTCCTAATTTCCTATTTAGAATTGGTATGTACGTGTACATAGATTAAGCCTTTATCATGCGTACAGAAACATCTGTTCCGAGAACGTGAAGCGCTTCCGTGTTGCGACATGTCTGCAAAGGGCTTAACGTAGTTTTTATTATTATTATTATTATTTTTAAATCACACCAGGCTGGCGACGTAGGAACGGAGAAACTCCATGAGGTTAACAAACCCATACGCAACCAGCCCTGCGGGTGGAGAAAACAAAAGAATGAAAAAAAGAAGATCCGATTTCACAGAATAGCTCTGTGTACAGATCGTTTAAAGTTGCCAATACCAGCACCAGCAAAGACAGAGCCATCAAGACCATTCCAAACATCCACACACGATGGAAAAAACGAACGGGA
>LQNS02278139.1:17361111-17372101 GCA_001587735.2 Parhyale hawaiensis | reverse complement strand
CTCTGGGGACCCGCTGACGAACCTGCAGCGTCGCAGATAGGGCACCATGGTCCGAGGAACCAATGGGAGACACCACTGAGACTCCAATCAGATCAGAAACATCAGTCATCAGTAGGTAGTAGTTCACCGGCAGATCTTGCAAGTGTTCTACTAGCAAAGAATTCGCACTTGTACAGTACAACATGATAGAGACACAAAGACAGCAGATAAACAAATATAGCAGTCTCACTCTACGGAATCATTTCTCTCATTGCTCTTCATTTATATGTATACACCTTTACTGAGTTGTGTTTCTCATCTTCTGAAGGTAATATTATTTAGACTTTAATATCCTGATCAGTGACAGTTTTCATCCCTGTATCGGATGATTTAAGTTGTATAGCGTGACCCGTGGCTGTTTTATATAGTATCCCATCATTTTCTGTCCTATTTTGTGCGATAGTTTCACCACAATATATAGCACCGTCAGCCCACTTTTTTTCAATATTGGATTCCTGCTGCCGAATCCCCTTTTCTGTCAATTTGCTTGATTTCTTTAAACATCATACTTTCACAGTAAAAATTCTTAAGGACGAAGCGGTGCAGAACAGCTCGTTTGCGCCGTATTTAGCCTACGAATTTTCTCATATTTGGATCGTCATGCAACACCAGAAAAGTGCATATTGTGTGATTGGGATATACGTATGTATGTCACATGTAGAAGGAACTTCATGCCTTTGCTTCGAAAGTGACTGAAGATCTCTGCAAAAGCAAGCAAAAAAGAAGACAGCTGTAGTTGAAATTCGTTCCAGCGAATATCAGAGCTTCTTGCATTTGAAGTTCTCCCTACCTTATACTGAAAAGTGTAACGTGCAGACAAAGGGATGGACATACAGATGGAGCCTCAGGCAGTATTATAACATAGATATGAATACTTCTGCCCGCTGGACTTGACCGCCGCACCGCCGCAGTGTTCTACAAATACTAAGAGTTCAGAAAGCCGGTTTTCTAGGTTCCGGCGTACGGCTTTGAGGTACATTCATAGTTTATTGCCATAGTCAAACTAAAACACTATTTTCTATTTTCCTTCGGCAGGGTGCCAAAGTATTTATGGGACTTTACGCCAATGTAAAACAATAGATAAAAATATTCACGTATTGAAATTACGCTATAGAATGTTTTCTGAACAGAACCGCAACACCGCATTTATCCCATTTGACGGTGAATATGTGTAAGTCACTTAGCCTACCGAGTCAACAGAGAAGAGTGTATGGCTCTCAGTCGCGGAAGGCGCAGAATCAAGTCTGCTGACCGGGCAGGTAACTTTCCGTGGAGCTTGGCTTGCCGAGTCAGCATGTAATATCCGGGTGCTATTGCAGTAGTACTGCCCCTAGCCAAAAATAAGGAAGGTCGCAGGCTATCGCTTTGGAGCTTTCCATCTCTGACGTCATAGCTTCTCAAAATCTGTAGTCAACTGCAATCGTGCGCACCCTTGGGGCCAGTGAGCATACACCTACAGCCGGAATACAGGCGAATGGGTTTCCAATTGGGAGCGAGCGGTCAAACTGGCTTAAACTTAACCATTACTTCTGGGTTTACTGTCAGAAAAAAGAGAGTGATGCTTCGCCTGTTTTGAAAAAGCACACTTGCTGCTTAATTGGGATGTTCCGTTTCAGCCAACCAATTGAATGGTGTCTTTCATTACCCGTTACTGACTTTGCAGGCGATCACCTTGCTGCTGTGTGCGGTCGCTTCCATAGACGGTCACAGCTTTCTACTCTACACGGCCTCTGTGTCAGAGAGCAGACTCGTCGCATCGGACGTCGTGCAACTCCAGACCATCCAGTCCACCTTCCTGGCGGCCTCCATCCAGTGCGCTGCACAAGACTGGTGCGCCTGCGTGTGTCAGATGTCGGATAGCACCTTCGGCCTCACCAGCTTACTGGTCACAGGCGGTGCGAACGACTCTAGAAGTGGGAACAAAGTTCCGTGTCGGACAAAGAGACCCATTCCGGGTGTATTTCCGTCTCCTCTTGCAACAATCTACGACCAGTCTCCGGAGCCTCTAGTTGAGAGAAAAGCCGCTAATCTTCTAGACGGCATTTACGGAGTGGATATCATTGACTGCTTCTATGGCTACAACGCTGATGGTGACCCAGCTTTCGTCGTATTCGACTTGGGGAAAATCAGCTTAATCCACAGGGTAGAGGCTTGGATCCAGCCGAGAGGAAAAGTCGACAACAAATTTAATGACGTGGAGATACGAGTTGGCAACACGCCCACTGCAGGTCCCTTTGACAGCTACGCCCTCTTCGCTACCTACAACGCAATCCCGACCTACAACGAAGTTCTTACATTCATAGCTGAAGTTCCTCTCGCTGGACGGTATGTCTCTTTCCAACAGATGTCAGACTCGTCAATTCAGTTCTGTCATTTGGAAATCTTCTAAGCATGTGCGATGCCATTACTCAAGAGGAATTATTTTCGCCTTGGAAGATAATAAACCACTCGTCATCTTTCGCTTTTCCGTGGATTATTTTCGGCAATACCCATAACGAACAGTCATGAGCACATTTATTGACACGGTGCAGGAAAACACACGTATTGTTCTTAAAATCATGTGCACACCGAGAAAAAGGTTGATACACGTAGGTGTTTCATGGTGTAGTTTGGTTTGCCATCGCAGTAGATACTGCAGTTGGGAAAAGTTATTTATACTAAACGAAAGTGATAAATAGCTTCGGAGTTTTGTTACTAGTGTGAAGCAAAACGAGGTTTCATACTAACACGCAGATCGCTATTGTAGTTTCAAATTTCGTATCATCAGGTGCATCACTTTTACCGGTTTTGATGAATCTGGGTGCATCATCTGCTTTGGCACAAAACCGAAACACATAAGTGCATCGTCAACCTGCCAACTGCAGCATGAGACCCTATGTGCATCATCGTGATACACCCTAACTAACTTTATTATTATGAAACTATTAATTATTTATTATCTCGCATACAGTGAATACACATGACGTAGATCTCATTTTGCGTCAGTTATTCTAGTATTTTGACGACATGGCACTGGTAGTTTATAAAACAGGACATGAAGTCTGTACTACGGAAGAATCAAAATATCTCTCGTCAGGTAAGTTCGATTCTTGGATTTTCACAGCGCGTGCTTTTCTTTTTTCTTCGCTATTTAAACTTCCAAATTCCACAATTGAGGCAAAATGAATACCTCGTTAGGTGTATTTACCGTGTGCGCGATGATACATGATTATTATATTATAACTAGAGCACTCTGAGAGCGCATTCCTCCACCAAGCGAGGCAACGGTAGCAAAAAATTCAAATTGACACCGAAACCATAATTACCTCCGCCAAGGAGGTTATGTTTTCGTCGCGACTGTTTGTCTGTCTATTTGTCCGTCTGTCACCAAGATAACTCAGAAAGTTATAAACCGATTTGGATGAAATTTACAGGGATTATTAGGTTTGTTAGGAGGAACAGATGATTAACTTTTGGTGAAGATATGTTCATCCGTTTGTTTGTTTGTCTGCCTCATTTTTCTCGATGCTATAACTCAAAAAGTTATGGATGGATTCTGATGAAATTAACATGAGTTGTTAGGTATGTAACAAAGAGTAAATCACAAAATTTTGGTAATGATCCATTTGTTAGTTCGTTCGTTTGTCACAGCTTTTAATTTTATGCTTGTTAGCACAATAACTCAAAAAATAATAAATGGATCTTCATGAAATTTATAGGAGTTGCTGGTAATGTTAAAATAGATAGATGATCAAATTGTGGTGCAGATCAGTTTGTTCGTTTGTATGTTTGACTCATGTTTGTCATAACATTTGTTAACAGTTTAACTCAAAAAGTCATGAACGGATCTTCAAGAAAATTGAACATGCTGTTATTAATATAAAAAGGCACAAATGATTAGATTTTGGAGTCTATACAAAGAAAATTATGGTTTGAGAGCCAATTTGCATTTTTTGCTACCGTTGCCTCACTTGGCAACGGTATGCGCTCTCAGAGTGCTCTAGTTTCCTTTATATAAACTTAAAAATTTAATCATCTGTGCCTTTTGATAGTAATAACAGCTTGTACAATTTTCTTGAAGATCCGCTCGTAACTTTTTGAGTTATACTGCTAACAAACGTTATGACAAACAAAAGTCAAACATACAAACGAACAAACCGATTTGCACCAAAATTTGATCATTTATGTATTTAAACATTACTAACAACCCTTATAAATTTCATAAAGATCCATTAATAAGTTTTTGAGTAATTGTGCTAACAAGAATAAAATTAAAAACAGCGACAACCGAACGAATGAACAAACGGATCATTACCAAAATTTCGTCATTCACTCTTTGTGATATACCTAATAACTCATGTTTATTTTATAAATATCCATTTTAATAACTTTTTGAGTTATGGCATTGAGAAAAATGAGGCAGACAAACAACAAACGGATGGACATATTTTCACCAAAAGTTAATCATCTCTTCCTCCTAACATACCTAACAATTCCTGTAAATTTCGTCCAAATCGGTTCAAAACTTTTTGAATTATCTTGGTGACAGACAAACACGACGAAAACATAACCTCCTTGGCGGAGGTAATTACAGTGGGGCTAGGGAAAGTGTGTCATGATGATGCACTTAATACTGATGCACTTGCGTGTTTCGGTTTTGTGACAGAAATGGAAACTTTGTATTCAAATGATGTTTTCATTCTATTTTAAGTATTATTCCTTTTCAGATATTCTTAAAGTATATTTTCATTGAAATGAAGATTATTGTGATGGTGAGGGTTGAAGAATACAGTGAAGACCTCAGGAAACGTGTTGCAGCTTGTCATGATAAGGAGGATGGCTATTAGACCATGGGCTCCGTGGACACTCCCTTCACTTTTGTGGGAACTTTTGCAGGCATATATTTCTGAAAACTATTGTCCAAGAGCTACCAAAAGCTGATTGTCTGCAAGCAAATCCTTGGTGGGTGCGTCTCAGCTGAGCTTCTGAAGATCGGCACCGCCAAAATAATACAAATATCGAATGTATGCCTATAAATGCAACAAAAAAAAACCTATTTGAAGAATGTGAGTTCCACATATAGGTGCTACCTTGTAGACAGGAAGGTAATAAAAGGTGATTGCATAGAAAGAGCTCAATATGTAAAAAAAATCTTGAAAAAAGGTGAATAAACCTGAATCACTAATTTTCGTTTTGAATTTTAAAGTCATGTTTTTAACCACCAGTGGCTGCAATATTGCCCAAACTTGGGGACAAATGAATCGCTGTTTATTCTGTCATACCATGCAATGCCATATCAGCGAATAAAAGCATTAGTATTCCTCCCAGATATTCATCTCTTACCCCTACCCCTATCTACGCTTAGTCGCTTTCAGTGTTGGTTTACATGGTTTTCATCTGTTAAAATAACCACTGTTTCTCTATCATCAAGATGAATATAGCGATAAATCCATTTGATATACGCTTTGTAAGACTTAGCATGTACCAAATAATGCACGAAACCTAACGCGTAAATATTAATGAATTTAATGCTAGAACATAGCAAATAGTGAAGCATTGTAATACAATATGCGTTGTACATTTGTCTGCAAACAGTGAGTGTACTTCAAGCACAAGGGCAATGTCATCAATATTATCAAGTCCTGGAGAATCGTCGTCATTTTCGGTGCTTGGGCCCTCAGCACATTTACAATTTTTATGGCAGTAGCTCTCCTGACCATCTGATTCTTTGCTCTCCATCATCTATTACCCAGCGATACCCACATGGTTGTAGAATATCTGGTTTGGCTTTGACCACATTGTACCACACTAGTGCTTGATAACATGCCCTCTCAACGTGCCTGTCGCCTTTGGGCTGGTAAAAGGTCGCCTTTCCGCCTCGAACATGTGGACGTTCCCCAATGATTGGTCATATCGCCGCTCCTTTTTAGTTTTATACGTCAGTGAATTTCCACAGAATGGCGATGTCACCTCCTCATTTGGAGACAATTTTACCGTCCTATCCTCCAATAATCAAGTGGCTGAGGCAGCGAGGAATTTGTCGGCGCATGCAGCGAACATCAAGGCCTGGGCTTGGGAAAAGCTCTGACAGTCGCTCACTCACTCACTCCACTCTGTTCACTTCAGCCTTTCATCAGTCCAAGCTGGACCCTGAAACCAAGATGAAAGCAGCGAACCTCACATCGAAGCGCCATCCCAAAGTTTTGGGCGTGGTGTTCGATACACACCTTAAGTTTCCTGCTCACGGGGATAATGTTCGCGACAGATGCTTTTCCCGGTTGCAGACCCTCTTCACATTTGCGGCGCAAGATGGGACAACAACAGGAGACCCAGCTACTGACCCTATCGGGTCATCATGAGAATCGTCAAGCTCAACGCGGCCCCGGTCTGGTTTCCCTACGTACAAAAACCGCTGTTAGCAGGTTGCTAGCAGTGCAGAATGCAGCCCTGGGCATAGTCACCGGCTCCCACTGCGGGGCATCTGTATATCACCATCATGAACCTTGACCCTGCCAGTTGGCGGCAGTCTGGGATTGTTGTCAAAACAGTACCTCCTCAGTGCCTCGCGAGTACACCATCCTGCCCACGCTACAATCAGAGCCAATTCCGGCCCTCGTCAGACCCTCCTCTTCGTATAAGAAGAGGATGTTGCCTTCGTCCTCACAGACGGGTTCTGTACCTATCTATACCGTACTACTGCGGCACCACAGAAGACACCCAGCAGAGTGACTCCACACACGTGGGGTGACGTGAACAACGTCACCTGGACTTCTTCCGAAGACTCTCAAGGTAACTCAAGGTAAGGTACTGCCTTGGAGTTACGCCATGCCTCAGTAGTTGCAGCAGCTGTAGCTGCGTATCCCTCCAGGTGGGTTCTGGGTCCACAATCCCCTACTCTGAGTGCGGAGGGGTCTTCTTTTCTACCCAAACCTAACCACTCTACCCCCTCTCAGCTGCGTTCGCGCCACTGCTCGGTCTTAGCCGACAACACATTCCGAGTGGGACATCTTGATGAACTTTCATGTCAGTTCTGCTGACATGGTGGGCAGACAGCGAGTCACCTTTTCTCATTCCCTAGCTACCCCCACTGATCTTACGGCGAGCAGTCTTTGGCTGGACACTTGAGGCTGTGCATTTCCTTGTCTCTCTTTTTTTCTTCGACTTAGCATCCCCGCTGTTGCTCAGGCCCTCTCCGAATCCTTCTCCCCAAGTCGGCGATAGAATTCCCTGACGATGGCAACAAACAACAATGTGCATCCTCAGAGCATTTTGTATGGGGGGGAGGAGGCTCAGACTTTCTGCAAGCTCTCCAGTTGTAGTTGGCAATGCCATTTGTGCCTAAAACAGCTTACAGCCATCACTGATGCAAGTGGTTCTTTACTGATTTGGCTTGGTAGCATGATAAGTGTCATTCTCTATAGCACGCATCAATTGGGACTTTTCTGTTGCCACAAGGATGCCGTCGCTTGTTGCTATTGACCATGGGACAGGCCCCAAAAAGTAGCTGAGTACACGCTCCAGGCTAAGGTTATGCTTAAATGAGGGAGAATGAGCTCGCCAAACACATTTCTTTCAGCAGTCAGTTCTCTTGCTTCATTTGTAGCTCCAGTAATTTTTCAGTGATTTTGTAAGATTTGCATATGTTTTACTGTTTTGTGTTGTTATTAGTGCAACAAAGCTCTTAGTTTTGTCAACTAACATCTCTTGGATGAATTTTGATCGGGCCTCTTTCCCCCTTTTGCTACAATTAAGAGATCTTTTTCCATGTTTTTGTAGCAGTGCGCCACATGAGAGGCAATGCAGATTGGCAGTGTCTTCAATTGCAAATGAGTAGATGAAGTTTGAGATAGCTTGGGAAACGTTGTTGGTAGCAGATTCACTCCCCTCAGGGGACATAGGATGGATCATAGAGTTAAATTAGTCTTGCTTCGCACATCCTATGTCATGGGGAGAACAACCCAGGGGATCCTGTAGGTTACCTTTTCTGTTAGCTATGCCTTTGGGACGTCTGTCTTTCGTGCCCACTTTGCTTCCTTCCGATTACGTAATGCTACTGATCATACTTTCATCTGTTCTTCCTCTTCTTTCCTGACTTGCTGTTCACATGCGCGTTGATCCTGTGTGGGTACACCCTCGTGCATGGGTTCCACGTGTCTATCATCATACTATTTGTCACTCTTTTCTTCCTCTGTGATATCGCCTTTGTTCTGGCAATGGAGTGTTAATCTTCTCAACATAATAATAGCACTGATTCACTTTCAGAACATCAAGGTCTTATGAACAATAACAATTTTTGTACTAAGCACATGATGTTCACCGTATAATCCCATTATTAGCACTCTCATTGTAGGAAACCAGAGTAAAAGCTCAATATTCTAAGTGTGCAGGTATTGGGGAATTTTGTACTTTCTAATGGTGCCCGACAATCTTAAATGCTATATTCAAGATTTTAGCATACTTAAGGGGTAGGGATAACATATTAATAGCTGGAAGGTTTCTAAACTTTTGTGCACCCATACTGTTTTGATTAATATGGCAAAATGAATAGTGATCAAAATGGAATAAAATTGAGACACATTCGAATACTTTTGCTACCATAAGTAGTGAGTATTGCGACGAGATACGTGTTTTTGAGGGTAACCTACCCTCGCGGCTACCCTCGCGCGCGAGCTTCCGGTTTATAACGGCCAATACACTACCGGTTTAGCGGGGGTCAGGGGGGCGCTAACCGGAGTGGGCGGGGCCTGGGAAACCGGAAGGGGCGGCGCGATGACCCGGGGGCGCGAGGGGAACCTACCCTCAAAAACACGTATCTCGTCGCATTACCCACTACTACCATAGTAGGTGAAAAACTGCACTGACAAATTCCAAACAGTGCCTATTTTTAACGTTTTTTTTTAGCAGTTTACTGTCATATATAAAATATACCAAGCTTTTTTCATGCAACGACCCTTAATCACATAATATGCTATAGGCTAGAACCAGTCAGTGTTACCCAAATTCATCAAAATGGTAAATTTTAATGTGTACAGGCATATTTTAAATACTTCCTGATTTTGGGGGTGCGGATCTTTGAAAGCGCGCCACGGCCACACCTACCGACGATGAGATTTGAATCTGACAATCAGATTTGAATGGCTCTAGGACTATAGCTTTCAGAAATATATGTCTGCGAAAATCCTGAGATGGGTGAATGATTTCGGTATCTGGCCCACGGCCGATATGATAAGATTTCCAAAAGGTTAAACATTCCATTCAAATGTTCGAGCTATTATAAAGAAGCATGCACAACAAGGTCATGTCAAAAACGAGATAGGACGTGGAGAAAAAGGGTTTTGTCCGAGAGAGCACAGTGAAAGATTGCTAGATATTCGAACCAAAACCCAAGGGCCACTGCAAAGGCCATTGTAAATGCTCAGTGTGACCCTGGAGCTACTGTATCTCGGCACACAGTTGGAAGAGTTTAGAAGAGAGCTGGATTGAAAGCTTGTAGCTCGAGAAAGACCACATTACTCAAGCCTGTACATCTTGAGGCGAGGATGGAGTTTGCAAAACTTCTGTAAGCAAGTTTTATGGTCGGACGAAACAAAAATCGAGTTTTTTGGGTATACAAGTGTTTCACATGTTTACAGGAAATCTGGCGAAGCGTTTTTGCCCAAAAACACCATACCAACAGTGAAGCACGGTGGCGCAGGTTTGATTTTCTGGAGAGGTTTCACTGCTGCTGGACTAGAACGCCTTGTGAAGGTCAACGGTACTATGAAAAAAGAAAATATGTAGAAATTTTGAATGGTAACTTGAAAGAATCAGCAATGGAACTGTCACTCGGTCGACGTTCGTGCTTTATGCAAGACAACGACCCGAAGCATTCAGCTAAGTTGATTAAGGAGTGGCTGGAGAATAATGATATTAATGTTTTAGAGTGGCCTTCCCAGAGCCAAGACCTAAATCCAATAGAGAATCTTTGGAGAATATTGACTTCAGAGCAACGGAAAAAAAACAAAGAACCTCATTGAATTAGAGGAAATTTGTATGGAGAGGGGAGTAACATTTCTGCTGGACAGTGCTTCAAGCTGGGGGAAAATTATAACCAAGGACTGCAGCAAGTACTTGAGGCCAAAGGACATGCAATCGATCGTTAGCAATAGGGTGCTATAAGTTTGAACAGGTGAATTTGGAAATTTAATTTAAAATTTCTTTATTATTTATATATTTGGGAATCCGACTGATGCATCGGAAAGAACAAGTGGAAATACTTATGACTGTAACTGACTATTATTCCAACCTACTGCACATGATTTTAAGAACAATATGTGTTTCATTGCTCCGGGCCAATTAATGTGCTCATGACTGTAGCCGGGCACTTGAATCACATACGGGCCACATTCACTATCAGGTTTGGCAGCAGCAGCAGCAGCATTTAACTATCCGAGGGAAGATTACAGCGTAGTATTCTGTTGGGACACGCAGCGTTTGGAACGAGCGTTCAGTGCACTGATCGTTTAAGGTAACGCTAAAACTTGAGTGACTGGCCTTTAGGGAAACGGTTAAGAAATGATTGAGTTTAGGTAGGTAACAGTATACCTACTTGCGATGTCATATCTGCCCCAACTGCTTGCCCCATTTTGCGATCTTATTTATTTGCTATATTGTCCTTAAAGACTGTTTTATTTATTTCGTGTGTGTGCCCCTTAATGTTGCCCCGATAGTGCAGTAACGTACCTAAGGAGTGCTATATTTATTCATACTGTTGTCCTATGTATTACAGTATCGTATTTAGGGAGTGTTACATTTAACTTCATAATGTTGTCCTCTTGATCACAGTCCCGTACCTAAGGAGTGCTATATTTAATTTCATACTGTTGTCCTATGTATTACAGTATCGTACTTAGGGAGTGTTACATTTAACTTCATAATGTTGTCCTCTTGATCACAGTATCGTACCTAAGGAGTGCTATATTTAATTTCATAC
>LQNS02278139.1:17344163-17360558 GCA_001587735.2 Parhyale hawaiensis | reverse complement strand
GGAGTGTTACATTTAACTTCATAATGTTGTCCTCTTGATCACAGTATCGTACCTAAGGAGTGCTATATTTAATTTCATACTGTTGTCCTATGTATTACAGTATCGTACTTAGGGAGTGTTACATTTAACTTCATAATGTTGTCCTCTTAATCACAGTATCGTACCTAAGGAGTGCTGTATTTAACTTCAGTCTGTTGTTCTCTGTAGTGCAGTATCGTACCTAAGGGGTGTTATATTTAATTACCTTCGCGAAGGAGGTTATATTTTCGTCGTGTCTGTCACCAAGATAACTCAAAAAGTTATGAACCGATTTGAACGAAATTTACAGCGATTGTTTGGTAAATTAAGAAAAACAGATGATTAACTTTTGGTGAAGATATGTCCATCTGTTTGTTTGTTTGTTTGTCTGCCTTATTTTTCTCAATGCCATTACTCAAAAAGTAATTGATGGATTTTTATGATATTTACATGAGTTGTTAGGTATAAAACAAAGAGTAAACGATAAAATTTTAGTAATGATCCGTTTGTTCGTTCGTTCGTTTGTCAAGGTTTTAATTTTATGCTTGTTAGCACAATAACTCCAAAAATAATGAATGGATCTTTATGAAATTTATAGGGATTATTAGTAATGTTAAAAGACATAAATGATTAAATTTTGGTGCAGATCGGTTTCTTCGTTTGTATGTTTGACTCATGTTTGTCATACCGTTTGTTAGCTGTATAACTCATTAAGTATGAACGGATCTTGAAAAAAATTGCACAAGCTGTCATTACTATCAAAGAGCACAAATGATTAGATTTTGGAGTTTATGCAATGAAAATTATGGTTTCAGAGCCAATTTGAATTTTTTGCAACAGTTGCCTCGCTTGGCGGAGGTATGCGCTATCAGAGTGCTCTTGTTTCATACTGCACGTATTACAGTATCGTACATGAGGGGTGTTATGTTTAACTGCTATATTTACCTTCATAATGTTGTCCTATGTATTACAGTATCGTACTTAAGGAGCGTTATATTTACCTTCATAATATTGTCCTATGTATTACAGTATCGTACTTAAGGAGCGTTATATTTACCTTCATAATATTGTCCTATGTATTACAGTATCGTACTTAAGTAGCGTTATATTTACCTTCATAATATTGTTCTATGTATTACAGTATCGTACTTAAGGAGCGTTATATTCACCTTCATAATATTGTTCTATGTATTACAGTATCGTACTTAAGGAGCGTTATATTTACCTTCATAATATTGTTCTATGTATTACAGTATCGTACTTAAGGAGCGTTATATTTACCTTCATAATATTGTTCTATGTATTACAGTATCGTACTTAAGGAGTGCTAAACTTAACTTCATAATGTTGTCCTACGTCTTACAGTGACCTGCCTAAAGAATGCCATAGGCTTTTCATTCGTGCTCTATGATAACGAACTATACATTAAACTATCGTACCCAAAAAGAGTCTTATTTAAACGGTTGCCGAGAAGTACGCACGCTCTCTGAACAAAAAGTTGAATAAGTCATACATAGTATTTGATATTAAGCTTAATATTTTACAGAATCATAGTCCAATAATACATTTTACAAAACTAAGACCTTGACCTTCCAGAACACTCTCGAGCCGGTCGTGGAAGCTACGCGTTTGATGGAGAGGTCCTCCTCTTGCCTCCTACTCTTCTTGATGGCCTTCTTAAGACTGTCCATGTTGCTGTGCCTCTCGGCATTGACCTCCCTGACCATTGGCAACCAGATGGCGTAGTCCAGTGGTTCAGGTCGGTCGTGGAGGGAGGCCACATGGATGGTGGCCAGAACTCTATTCCTTCCGAGGTCAAGAATGATTGAGTTAACTTACTGTGTGGAAGGAGGTGCCGTCTTGCTGGAAGACAAAACTACGAGGCGGTTATTCTTCCTTAGCTAAAGCAAGTAATGTGTTTTCAGCCCGTTCTGGTACACCACGGGTTAACGTTCTCATTCTTGGGATGAAGGTCATCTGACACTTCTTGCCGTCGCTGGCTACGATGCCGAAGACCATGATCTTCGCAGGGTTCTTGTGCACAGAGTTGAACTTGATCTCAGGGTTTACCATGCTCGCGTGAATGTCAGAGATGGATCTGTCGTATTACCTGCTGACCACGGCGTCCATAACGAGCTTCTATTATGAGAAAATTAGCACCTTTCTGTATTTGGCCAAATTCTTTATCCAGTCCTTCACGACCCTCGTACGCTCTAACCTCCTCTCAGCATTCTGACCAGCACTCAACACGTCTCTAATCTTCAAGCTCTTTGACCACGAGTCATTTTTGACAATTCTCGGGACCGTCTGGCGACTGATCCCGAGGCTCTTCGACACCTTCGAGATCGTAGTCCCGTCTTCTTGTTGATTAAGTTTCGGGCCTCCTTGATGTTGGCCATCCTCCTCACTCACCACGGCCTTCCACTTCTTGACTAAATATCAAGACTCTGGCCAGCTTTGGAAACCTTTTGACCTTCATAACGGTCGACTTGGACACCTGGAGGTCCATTACGATGTCGACGACCCTCTTGTCCGCTTGCATCTTAGAGATGGTCATACGATTCGCCTTATAACTTTGGTTAGCGGACATTTTTGAACGATCTGTTAATTTCGTTTTTCAGTGATAACCAAAAGAAATGTTTCGTGAATGTTTCAAATTGATCTAAATAAAATAAATAAGATGATTATGGGCAATTAATTACAAGGTGTGAGAACCATTGGGAAACCGGTTACTTTCTGTGTGCCCCATGCTTTTACATATTAAAGTAACATACTTGAAGATTTGTATAGCAATTTCATGTGTGCCTTATGGTATTTCCCTATATACTCTAATACCGTAGCGTAACTAAATACCCTTGGATATTCTCTAGTTCATCCCAGTTTTTGTTTTCTAAAGTGTAGCGCGCAGAAGATACGATATGATACTTCATCGTAGTTTAACTTCGTGTTAAACCATCCCCATTTTATTTTACGCTCCTTAACTGACTCTTATACTTGCGCTGTCAAAAATGTTGTTGTATGCAACACTTTTCACCCTAATATTTATCCTGAAATTCATATCGTTTGCAAGAGATTTTCCTTTTTGTAAGCAAGTTTAAGTGTGAACGTCGAAAAAAAAAACATGATTTAATTTGCAAGCTTCCGATTTAATCAGAGATCAACTTCGGGCAATGGGGTTGGGACAAGAAGAGAGTGGCAACTTAAAGTTACGCGAGTGTTGTGCTTCTAAACATTATATTCCCCATTAGACAAAGCAAATTAGCAACAACGAATAAATCAGTACGTGGAGCTCTCTTGATCATTCAGGCAATTTTATATTTATGAATATAAATAGATTCTAGGGTTCTCCGGAAATATCAGAGCATAGATATGCAATTTTTAAGCCCTCTTCTCTAATGGAACGATTGGTGATTGGTGGGAAGGGAGCAGCCATCGAATGCTAAAAACTTTCCTGGCCAGTACGGCGAAATGCGGCTGCGCTCCCTACTTCTATTAAACCTCCTTGGAGGGAACCACAAAGTTCACTAGAGAATCACTCTGAAAGAGCATGCCTCCACCAAGTACAATGTTCAAACAAATAAAATTTGTCCTGAAACAAGCATTTATTTTTTGATCACCACCATAACTTCGTCATTTGTGATTTTTATGATTTCTAACAATTTCTGTAATTTTCTGTCATTTTAAACTATAACCAACAGCATTTATTGAATATGGACTCTTCTTTTTGCTGACATACTTCAGTCTTATTTGGAAAGCTCCACAAGAGGCGCGAAGCATTTCTTGCAGAATCAAAGCCCCTTCTTCATGCAGCTTAGACTTGTGGAGTTCTACAGAATTTACTACCCAAGACGGGCTGTACAAAATAGTCTAGCATTTTCAAATCCAGGCTCGTCGAAGGCCTTTCTTCTTTGATGAGGAATGCTGCAATGTGAGCCTGAATCCAGTATGGAGCAAACTCTTGTTGAAAGGTCTGAGGTGCACCGGCGAAGGGATTACATGCCCAGGGAAGCAGCTCTGCTTTCAGGATGTCAGAAATGTAACGTTGGCTGCTAAGTTTAACTTCTGAAGGAACAAAAATGAAAGGAAGCCGCCCAACCGCAGTGATTGCAGTCAGTCCAGACCAATACAGACAGTGGATTCTGGCGTCGTGCCACTCGTCTGCATTCTACTGATCTATATCTCTCCCAAACCCTAACATTCTGATAAATTAGAGTTATCTGAACGTCAAATTTTCTTTCGTTGGTCAGAACACAACTGGGCATAATGCCATCTTCCAAGATGCTGAGGATGAGTCGACTTTCATCAAATCTCATACATTCAAAAGTAGTCGAGAGTCTGGGTCGTTTTTACACTTTGCAAGGATCTTAATTTAGGAATCGACGCATTGAAGTTTGAATAAATTTTGACAATTTTATAGCAGAACGGCATGGATTTCTTCTCCATTTTTTATCGCGTGGATGTGATGACGCGTTGATTGCGAACGGACGATTTTCCTCCATAGACTGAATGGAGGTATGTTTTACCAGTGTCCATAAACTTTTTCATTGCTTTCCAGACTGTTTCAAGACGAATATGCAGTTTATTTTTTTACAATTCGTGAATTACTCTTTCCTTGTTTACTTTTTTAATATGCTTGTACGTCTGAAATGTAAAACAGACATGATAAGGTTCAAGCTGAAGTAAAAACTAATAACTGGGCTTAGAGAGAAATACCTCATATACCATTAACATTACATCAAAACTATGTCGCCGGAATTACAGAAGATCCGGTAGCTAAATCTTCAAACGGACCAACAGATCATCACTAAAAGTTGGTCATTAGAGTTTTTTAACATTTCAACCAATTCCTGTAATTTTCTTTATGATCCGTCTATAACTAAATTTTGAGTTATGTTCTGACAAGTAATGTGACAAACATACTGTTGTGATGGCGCAGCGCGCAATTCATTGTGTGTGTCGCGCCGCAGAGGCACTCCTTTGTGCCACCTGTCTATAAATATGGCCGACGACTATGCCAGTCAGCTCAGTGACCGCTGGAGTTATACGTGAGCCGTACCTTACCCTCACGCCTAGCGGAATCCAACATGTGTCTCAACCCCTAGAATCCACAAGTACACAGTCTGCTACTCACCAGAGTCTTATTTCCCTTGTCAAGGAGCAGTGTACTTCCGGAGACGCCAGAACCCCAACCGCGTACATCTACATCTACCGACACGACAAGTGTGTCACGTAAGAAGGGCGTGACACTGTTAAACAGAGAAATGGATCAACTGCTTTTTACCAAAAGTCAACGATTTGTACCTTTTCTTTTAGAGTTTCTAACAATTGGTACAAATTTCATAAAGATGTGTCCTTGAATTTTTAGTTATGCTTCCATGAAAAAAAAGACTTGGACAAACAAACAATTGAACGAATCTTCATCAGAAATTAATCATCTGTTCCGCCTAACATACTGAAAAATCCCAGTAAATTTCACGAAGATCCGTCCATAACTTTTTTTGTTATTTTGCCGAGTGACAGAGAAGCAAAAAAAAAAAAAAAACTTACATTATAACGTGACCTCCTTAGCCGAGGTTAAAACTCTATGGATGTTACTCCCAAGATTTAGTTAGTTAAGTTTATCAGTAATCTTCTGATACTCACCGCGCTCAAGGTTGTGGGGTGATATATTCTAAGATTTAATTTCATCTTAACAATGATTTGAGTATGGTTTTCTAGAATCATTGGATAGAGAAACTATAAGGATAAATAAAAATTTCACAAGATAAACATGTTATATTTCAGCTATTACGTGAAACTACAAAGTTGTAACACACTATTAAGACACCAACTCTGAGAAATATCTGCCAAAAAATACTGAGTTAAGCATGTGCGCGACGGAAGGAAATATGCAATACTGACAGGAAAGAATCTGTTAGATAACCCAGGAAGTTCTCGTAATTATCTATTAAACATTTCACTGTAAAAGAAGCATAGAATGCTGGGTTGCCTGATATTTAATGATCAAAGCGTTGTACTGTTCATCAGTTTTCCCTGATAAAACGCTTGAGTAGTCCTACTGAGCATACTGGGTACGGGCTGGACGCCATAGGATATTATTGGACATCAGGTCGTAGTTTCTTTAAATAATGCAGGTAACATTTTCTGATGGGTTTACTCCCTGCCGGGTCGTATTGTGTATAAGCCATGAAACAAATCTTTTTGTGTTTATTCTCTTCCAAGTTGCGGTTTGCATAATGCACAGTGCAAATACATTGAGCATATTTTCGGCGCTACCTCGTAATAATAACGCATGAAATAAATTCTTTACATGGTTACTCTCTCTTCTGGAAAGAACTCCAACCCGTTATGAAATGGATAGTTAAGGAAAAACGTAGACCTGGAGAGTTTACAAGGTTATTTATACGGCAGTTACATAGGATCATGAATTAACAGGACATACCATAGAAAAATCTACCAAAAGATTTAAATCGTTGGCAATTCAAGGCTACGTGAAAGCTCCACTCATTTATTGCTCTAAAAAACTGTACTTGTGTATAGGTATATAATAAGAGAAAAAATCACTTGCGGCTACATATATAGCAGTGTTATTCTTACATTCGGTGATACATGCATGCAATGCATGCTGTAATTCAGAGAATCATCAGCTCTCGCAGATGATACATTTCTTTATATTAAAAATTAACATATTAGTAGGAGCAAATATTGGACTTACAAACTCCATACAGATATGCTTGGGAAACTTCTTGACCTTGACGCCACAGTATTTTTAGACATTGAAGTGCACTTCTCAAAATTGGGTATCACACACTCAGTGAAAATTAAGTACTTTTAGATTACACTCCCTGAATGGTTAGTACTATAGTATACGTTACCGATGCATGATTTTTAAACATAAATATCACTCGGTGAAAGATTAATACTTTTAACTACTTAAGCGTAATTTAGGAATGAGTATATCGCATAGTAAAAGCTTAGTACTTCTAGATACCTAAGAGTAATTGTTGTATATGTATATCACTCCGTGCAACTAGAGTAAGTTCAGACAATGAAGCCTAATTCTCAAGCTTGGAAACCACACTATGAAAGCTTAGTACTTGTGGAAAACTATGTGTCTTTCTTCAACTTAGATGCCACTGATAGGCCACTATCTACGCTGTCAACATTTAATTAAACTTTTGAAAAAATAGTTCACTGAGATTCACTGAGCTCTCAGGGCTTCACAGCGTAATTTCTGGCCAACAGTTTAGTTTTCGTGGAAAGCTAACACAACATTAGCGATAGTTATCTTGTAGTTATTAAAATGTTTTCATTATTAATCGTATTGAATATGTATACTCTCTGACTTGAGGAAGGCATTTGATACACATGATAAATTGCTGTTATTAAAAAAATTCGACCACTACGATATTCGTGGTATAGGTTATGTAGTAAGTGCACGTTTGTATCTGACAGAGACTAGTATATACTCTATAACAATGTCAATTCACAGGTTTTGCCCATCGTCATTGTAGTCCTCAAGGCACTGCGCTCAGGCTATTGTTATTCAACGTTTTATACTATTAATGGCATAACTATTCTTGGTATAAAGTGGGTTCTGTTTACAGATGATGCAGTGTTTTTATTAGCTAGTGCAATTTCAACGCAGTGATAACAGATACTCAATATATTTTAGGTAGGCTGTCATAATGAGTAACTCAGACTAGATTAACTGCTCATGAAGAAAGAACTAAGTTAATGCTATGCTCTCCGTGCTCTCGCCCTGAGTAACATTCTGTCAATTTCAATCGTAAAAGAATGGAATGAATGGCTCGAATACAAAGTCTTGGTTTAATTCTTGACGATAAACTGAGCTTCAATTTCTGCGTTGAAGAAGTGGTTTGTAAGCTCAGAAGAATTCTTAGTATATTATATGCAGTTTCCAACCATGTTAATTGTGATTAGTTGAAACGGATTCATAATTCATTACCTTTTTTTTGTAATAGTTAAAAATATTATTATCTAGGGTGCAGTCCCTCGTTGTTACATTAAATTTTGTAAATTAAAAGGATAATACTCCGCGCTAAACGAGATAGAAATAATATAACATTGATGAAGTCTAGTGATATGTACTATACCCCACAAACGATGCAATTTCAAGATGTATACAACTATTCGCTGCTTGTATTTCCGATCACTTTTATATAACCATCCTCAAGTCTTTGAATAATATTACGGCTCACTCATTCCCCAACAAAATATGGAGTGAGACGCTCCATTTTCAACATGCGCGTTGATGCAGAGAAAGGGTCTACTATTTTGCAAACGGTATCTCTTATTAATTGAATACCAACGCAGTAATTAAATCCGATATCTAATACTGTAACTCAATCAAGTAGTATAAGGATACTTGAAGTAATTGTTCTAATGTAATCAATGTAACCTTCACTTGATGCCCAAAAAGTTTCAGAACTTTCTCTAGCGGCTATGCTAATATATAATTGTCTGTGCACTATGTTTGAAATGCCTTTCAAAACTCGTACTTTAATTTAACGTAAGCTACCCCGACAAAAAGTTAGTTGCCTTATACCAATAATTTGTAGGATCTCAACAAGTACGTTGATTAGCAGCAATTCTGGAATGCATTGAGTCTACAAGATTTATAATGCACTGTTTAGCGAAGCGGCGGTCCCTATAAGTTAGCAATTTTTTATGACCGCAATTATGTCTTGGATTGGACTTTGTACCCGATTATTTCCATTATTTGATGACTTGCAAAATAGTACGGCATGAAGCACCAACAAACTCCGCTATCTCCTTCACTCGATGCCCCTTAGATTAACCAGAAGCAATAACTCCTTTTGCCTTTCCGTGACATCTTGCTTTTTGTCCATCATTCTAGAGCAGTTCCGGAAACCGTCTATAGTTACCTGGGCAGCTGTGAATGAAGCCTGGTGCGTCTAGAGTGCTGCCACATAACATAAAGTTGTATGGGGTTCAAAGTTCTGCTTTTATACGTTTTCGTGGAGGTCCTACAGCTTATTAGGAACAGGTGACTGACTTTTTTTTGTCTGAGGAGCTTATATCTGTGTGCAATATCCATATCCTACCTAACCCACCAAATCTGTCACTCAGTGACAGCATAGGACTTTGAGATAATGAGGTGTATCGTTCAAACTTAGATATCAAGCAGTGCAAAATAGAACACGTTCATATACTGTACTTGAGTGAAATACTTGTAGAAGCGTTAATGTGACTGTCGAATATACTGTAGCTGCACACATACAAGAAACAAACTTGGTATTTCAGCAAGGTAATTACAACCATCGCAGCTGCGACGGTGTAACTATTGCAGCTATACATACTGACTTACCGAGACTACAAGATGTTTTTCTAATGAGAGAAATTTTTGCAAAATCGTCCATTTTGAAGATGATTTAATAGCTTTTCTATAGTTGAGGAAATGGCAGTAATAACTTTATACTACTTAGTGGAATCAAATTTTATCGAATCTTGCATTTGAAGATGGCTCTGCAACTTTGCTATAGTTAGAGAATTGTACTAAATTCCATACTGGACAAGAACTCTGCCAAATTCAACAATCAGTGATAACTTATTAGGTGATCTACATATTTACTTTATCCACTGGTGTGAGACCAGCTTCGTCCAGTGTTAAGCTCCTAAGTCCCAGCTCGACTTATTTTTGTATATATCTTCTTGCATAAAAAACGGCCAAGGGGCTGTCACCATTATTCATAATAATAATAATAATAATAGTTTAACGATTGGAAAATATGTGGACTCATGACTGTGCGCTATTTAAAATTAGACGTCGCTGGACCAGATCCAATATTAGAAACAAACTGCAATAGAAAATTAAAACAAATAGTAAAGTAAAAATCTAACCTTTTGGAATAAGTCGGGGGGGGGGAGTATTTTGTTGAATAATGGTGGATTTCCTTTTAAAATGTACAAGGATTCTAAAATTCTGAAGTCGGAAAGGGCACGACAAGAACATAAAATTTTAAAACTTGATACTTGTACTAGACTATTACACTGTTAACTATGCAGGCACACGGAGGGGAATGACGGTGAAGCTTTTACGCTGCCAGTACGACTGCATCTGCCCATATGCTCAAATACTCTCGTGCGAAACGTACGAAAACTGCTACCAATGTAGCTCGATGCACATTGTGCGCTACTAATGTTATATACGAAAGATTTTCACATGTCGGCAAGAAGTTGGTCTTTATATGAAAGAAAAAGTTTTCATTGCGTAGCAATGAGTTAAGATGATTTTAAATTCAGTATTTTTAAAATAAATAAATGAATAAATACGAAGGCAAGTCTTGTTAAAGGTTTTCCGACTAGGCGCTGAAGTATGGAATTGAAAAGAAAAACTACTCTTTTTCAGTCTTGGTTTGAAATGTTTTGGCATTCTGCGGCAAAAAAATTTGCAGATGATCGATTGAATGAGATTATCTGGAAAACTGTAATCAGAGAAATATGATCTAAGAAAAGTGAAATCATAATGTAAACTAGAGCACTCTGAGAGCGCATACCTCCGCCAAGCGAGGCAACGGTAGCAAAAAATTCAAATTGGCTCTGAAACCATAATTTTCTTTGTATTTACTACAAAATCGAATCACTTGTGTCTTTTGCTGGTAATAACAGCTTGTGTAATTTTCTTGAAGATCCGTTCATAACTTTTTGAGTTATATTGCTAACAATCGTTATGACAAAGACGAGTCAAACATACAAATAAACGAACCGATCTGCACCAAAATTTAATCATTTATGTCTTTCAGTATTGCTAATAACCCCTATAAATTTCACAAGGATCCACCCATTATTTTTTGAGTTATTGTGCTAACAAGCATAAAATTAAACACAGTGACAAACGAACGAACGAACAAACGGATCAGTATAAGAATTTGGTCATTTATTCTTTGTTATATACCTAGCAACTCATGTTAATTTCATAAAAATCCATCCATAACTTTTTGAGTTATAGCAGTGAAACAAACAAACAAACGGATGGACATATCTTCACCAAAAGTTAATCATCTGTTCCTCTCAACATACCTAGCAATCCCTGTAAATTTCATCCAAATCGGTTCAGAACTTTTTGAGTTATCTTGGTGACAGACAGACAGAGAGACAAACAAACAAACATACAGACAGACAAAAACGACGAAAACATAACCTCCTTGGCGGACGTAATTGATGAAACTAAAACAAATCTTATAGGCACGAAACAGCAGGGGCTTATACTATTGACTTTAAAAACTCGTGGGGAAAATATAAAAAACTTACTGCCTTACCCCGTAAAAGTACGTTTCCTGAAGACGGAAGTATCAAATTGTTCAGTTCCTCTCTAGACTAGAACATCTAACAAGGGTAAACACCCGTCTTGTCCATCCACTTTCCTTTGAAAACCTACTTCAAAGCAAACATCTGGAAAGACATCCAGTGGAGGATTGGAACACAGACAGCCAAAATGCTCAAACTCGTCTGATCAGGTGCTGGGAATAGCACCCTCCGCAGCTTTGAATTCTCCCCAACAGACTGTAATATCAAATCAACTTCTCTCTTGCTTCAAGCCTTCGGAGGCAGATTTGTCCATCATATCCCACAACCAGTGGGACAGCATAACGTGACAGCATAACGAACAATCTGCTACAATTGGATGTTCTTGCTCTTCAACCCCAGAGCTGAGTTTAATTTTTCTTCTCGTCCCTTTAATGGTAAAGGCAAAACTCAGAGCATTCCAAGGCCTAGTCCTTGACTCTTGTTCAGAAAAGGGTCTTTTAGTAAGTTTACAGTCCATCTAACATTTTCATTATCCATTACTGAAGCGATCCATTACTCAAAGAGGCCTATAAAGTTATTTAGTTCAGATAAATTGACACATCCTAATGTTCACTTGAGTTTTTCTTTCCGCTGGCTTATCCAAAAAAGTCTACTGACTCTTTCGCAGCTGATAACTCTTGACATAACTTCATTTTCAGTCGTTTTCTTCTCATTTTCTGCCAGCAAACGATATGAAAGAGATAATGTTGCAGGAGACTTTCAATCATACTTTCCATGACCGCATAATTCACTTCATTGCTGGATTTGTGGCGGGTTGTTTCCTCGTCGAAATAACTCATTAGATGTAAAGAGAACGTTGATTGACATAAGATCTGATTTTGATTTATATTAATAAACTATTTTTCTTCTTGTTTTTAAAACTATACAAGACTGGCTAAGAGAGAACGGAGTTAACTCTGTAAGGTCATTAACCCCCGTGCAACCAATCCAGCAAGAGAAGAAAGAAAGAGAAAGAAAAAAATCACATATTCACACTGTTTTCAGAGTGTTTAATGTTGCCAATCAGCACCAACAAAGGCAGAGCCATCCAGATTATTTAAAACATCTATACAAGATGGAGAAAAGAACGAAGATACTCGTTGAAGGGCATAATACGCCGAGTCAACCGCTCCTGAGCAAATAGCTTCGGGAGAAAAACAGCCACTAAATGCCCTCGACAAGCATAGATCTTATAGAGGAAATAAACCACGCCAACTCTGCGACGATACACAGAATCACAAGGCACGACACCATCCATCATAAACGGGCACTGACGGACCACCGTATCAAAAGCAAACTGAGAAAACAATCGGCAGAAGAACCCCTGACTTAGAAACAGTGTTCCAAAAGAGGGAGGACGCAGCAACCAAAGAAGCGGCGTATCAACTTTACCGAACCAATCACCTTCCAGGTAGGTTACATTATTACAATTTCCGCTACGCTCGAGAGGCAACTTAACGGATGTGGGCCTCAAACGTCAAGCTAGGATGAAACCTGATACACAAAATTGCCAGGTCATTAACCACAGGAAGCGACAGACCATCCAGTATAAGTGCCGGAAAAGCAGCCCTCAGTGTACGCCACGGAGATTCAAGCAAAGTCCTTGTATTACCTGCATTCAATCTCATCACCCACCTAGAAGTAGTACAAAATTTTACTAGCACATCAGGGACACATTGTCTACATTGCGCCGAACTATTACTGTAGTTGAACACAGGCTCGTGGGCCACTAGGGTGCGAAGTATGTCTCGTTTCAAAGCATCGATGATTTTTGTTTCGGTTTTTCTGCCGGTAGGTCTGAGTGGTCAGTGCGCTACTGACAGGAAAAACGCGCAAGTTGAGCATCTCCAACCCCTGGGCACTGCTGAACGCTTTCGCTCAGCTACGACGTGCAGGGGAAGGAAACGAAAAACAAGAAGGTAAAAGTCCAGCGGGAATAGTTCAGCCACCTCGATCAGCGGCCCACCTCTCGAAACAGAAGGTGAAAATTGAGAACCCACCTAACTTTACAAAACTAACCTCATCAGCAGGAACTAACTGCGGCAAGCTGCAACACCCCCTGCGGAGAAGGCACTAGGGACCCTTGGGGTCGTGAGCCCCAATTATATAGTGGCAGGAATAGGCCCCGCCAGAATATACATCGTAGGGCTCATTTCCCACCTAGAACACTAGGAATCAATCACATTCAAATCATGTTGGATGGATTCTGAAGCCTCCAACGTACTACTAGGATTCTCGCAAACAGCCAACAAAGTAACATCATTAGCGTAACCAAGTCAAACAGATTTAATGCGTATATAATGAGCAAGAAAGGGCCAAAAACACTGCCCTGAAGGGACACCAGATACTACATCCAAAATCTCACTACTTTTCTCAAAGACAACCATACAGTATATGTATTTTAGTAAAGAAAGTGCACTCCCCTTCCAGGGGCATAGGATGGGCCATAGGCCATAGGATTAGGTTAGTTAGGTTCGCGCATCCTATGTTATGGGGAGTAGCGCTCCCAGGGAGGTTGTGTAGGTTACCTTAGCCAATAGTTAGGCCTTCTGGACGTCTGTCTTTCGTGCCCACTTTGCTTCCTTCCACTTTCAAACTCCTTCTGATCTTACTGTTGTCTGTTCTTCCTCTTTTTTCCCGACTTACTGTGCCCATGCGCGTTGATCCTGTGTGGGAACACCTTCGTGCATGGGTTCCCCGTTTTTCTATCAACATACTATAAATCTCTTCCTTTTCCTCTCTTAGAAAAGCTTAGTACTTATTTAGGGAGGTTTAAATCTTCTTATAATACCTATTATTATAATAATATACAGAAAGTACAATCAATGAAGAAGTGTCATCAGTCAACACAAATTTCTTGCGATGAAGAAGAAGAAGCAAGTCTACGAAGAGAAGATTTTGCACCGGCCTATATTACGCAAATATATCGCTTATTGCGTGAATTTTTCAACGCGTTGGTCCACTAGTAGTAAATAAAACTAACGTTTTGCGGCTGATCCATCTCTCCTTCTCTTGAAGGTGCTTGCAGCTCACTTAGTCATCCCTTAAGCAAAGGACTGTTTTCTTACTGAAGGTCCAAGTGCAGCAGTTCTTTACAACCTGTCCAGCACTTCCCAATATTGTACCTACACCACGACATGTCCAGCCGCATTCCGAGAAGTCGCTTTGGGTGAAGACCCCGTCCACAAGCCTAGTACCATCCAGCCACTGGTAGTCACCGTCACCATCCAAGTCGCGGGCAGATAGCCAGGCGGCCGAGGAGCCTGCAAGTATATACTTAAGCATAACTAAAAGTACCACTGTAGCTCAAGCATCGTAGTGGCTGCTCAATAGATTTAATTAACTTGTCCATGATATAGAAATAGGATGCATTTCGGTAGGAAAATAAGGAGAAGAAGAATAAAAAAACTTAGAAACATTGTGTTTGGGTTGGGCTGCAGACAATCTTTTCACGTACGACAAAACTTGGGAGTCATCTTGGGCGTTGACCCAGAATTACGATGAAACTTCTCAAATATTAAGAAATTATTCGCAACCAATACAAGACTCATCATTTTTCTGTTCATTTTTAGGATCATCAACTAACGTGGCTACACCTGAAGGAAATACGCTGCGTAGTTAAGCACTAGAAACCAGTACATTGAGAGTCGGAAAAGGTCTGGCAGTTCTGTTTCTCCAACGCGTTGCAAAAATTACGTTTTTCAAGCAAAACTTCTTATAGAGACGAGTGGTATCACAATTTTTTAAAAACAATTCATTCAAACAAAATTACATGACAACAATTTTATTATAAATATCTGCTCTCATCAAAATGTTAGCTTTAATAGCTAGAGCACTCTGGGAGCGTATACCTCCGTCAAATAAGGCAATGTTGCAAGCAAAAAAGTATAATTGTTTATGAAACTGAGATTTCCTCTTCATTATCTCCATTGATCTTCGTCACATTAATAACAGCTTCAGTAATTTTTTGAAGATCCGTCTGTAACTTCGAGTTATGTCCTGGCAAACATTTGCCAAACGTTTGTCAAACACACAAACGGTCGAACCGATTATCATCAAAATTTGGTCAGGAACTGTTGGGTCTTTTAACACTTTAACAATTCCTGAAAATTTCATGAAAATCTGTTGATAACTTTTGAAGTTACAAATATATTCGGGACACATAGAAAAACAAGCAGACAAAAAAAAAAAAAAACGAAGAACGAACAGATCACCCCAAAGATTCAGGCATTCGCTCCTAGCAAAAACGCCAAAAATTATTGAAAATTATACAGATCCGTCCATAACTTTTTGAGCTATGTTATCATCTAATAAAAAAAAGCAGGCAAACAAACGATTAAACGGATCTTCACTAAAAGTTTATAAAAAAATTATTTCCTCCGAACACACCTTACAGTCCGTAAATTTCATGAAGATGCGTCCACAACTTTTTCAGTTATCTTGGTTACAGATTGACAAACAGGCTGACAGACAGACAAACAAACACGATAAAACCGTATCGTATGATCGTATAGGATAGCTTCGACAGATTTAGATATGCTGTCGATAGTTTTGCAAACTACGGCTAGACAATACCTGGTGTTAAAGGATCAGCCATTGAACTGGTTTGGGAAGCTATACGATTTAAAACTGCGATGTTTTTGTGAAGACAGAGACTTCTATGATGCCTTTAAGTATAAATCAGGTTCTAAAGCCCATCTGGCACTGAGTTAGCGTGAATACATAACGTGGATAGTAACAGTATGATAAATACTAGTGCGTTTGCATTAAGGGGGTCGTCCCGGCGAAAATGGTCAAAATGATAAATTTTCTGTTTTTTGCTCAAAAAGTGTCTTCAGGTATGAGGGCATTACGTCCCAAATTTTTAGGGGGCTAGCGGCACTAGAAACCCTCCCAAAATGGGGGGGGGGGAATGGGTCCACAGGGGGTCCAAATTTGCCCTTTTTTTTGCTGCAAAATCATCAGTTTACCAAAGGCTATTGCATACCAAATTTCTAGGGGGCTAGCGAATGAAAAAAATGAAACATGCCAAGGGCATTTCCTTTG
>LQNS02278139.1:17299027-17319597 GCA_001587735.2 Parhyale hawaiensis | reverse complement strand
AGTTAGGTATTATTTCAATGTGACACAAATCTAATAGACATTTAGGGCAGGAAACAGTAAGACCGCTGGAAGGAATCACAATATAAGGGCATCTGAAGATACACATATATAGCCATTCGACCAGGTTAAGGCCTCGCTGGGAAAAATCTCCCTACATTATATATGAAATAAACGCGCGAGTTCGCGGTATGCTAAAGAAACTTCTTATTCCGCGCTCAGCGCTACCTCATCCCTAAGGGCTCAACCGCAAAGAAAGAAGGAAAGAAAGAACACACAATTGAGGCGCACTGGCGCTTGTATTACGTGGTGGCGAACACACATCATGGCACAGGAATAATTTTACACCACTTCAATGTAATAGTTACCTTTAAACTATTTTACCAGTTTCCTTTTTTTTTTCTCGCAACAGCGAAACACCTATTTTCTTCTTAAGCAGTAAGTGGAGATATTTCTAAGATTACTTGAGAACATTACTATAACTAAAATTTCATCACACGGCTCGTTGCCAAATTTCCAACGTACATTTATGTACGTGTGATTTCCTAATTCCATTAAGAATTCTCTCGGTCGCAGTCTCCTTGGAGCCTATTTACCTCACAGCATCAGAGGCGACTGATGTATTACGCTTCCTTTAGGACACCTGCAGAGGGCTGCTCCTTAATGTAATTTTCATAAACTGTAATGGGAACGCCATCACTGGTAGCAGGAACAACTTGCAGAAATTTGCTCATTTTACTAGGAGCTGACAGATCGCGCACATACTGGACGTCGGCGGATCGCGCACATCAAAAACAGGTAGCGCACATCAAAAATAGTTCGCGCTTACGTTAGGCACTGAATGATTGCGCACATATTGGGCGTTGGAGGATAGCGCACATCAAAAACAGGTCGCGCACATCAAAATTGTTCGCGCTTATGTTAGGCACTGAATGATTTCATTGACATTAGCACACGGGTATCCACCGTACAGTTTGCGCACTAAATGTTAAAAAACGTGAAGAGGCAAGATTGGGACAAGTATTGTCCCTGGCATTAGCACAGACATTAGCACTTCGCACTTGGTATTCACCGTATAGTTCGTACGTGCAATGCACTTGACTGATGCTTTCCGCGGCAATCTCTATTTAGCAACACAAATTGATGCAGTTTATCGCTTGCGTCACTATCTGCCGCAATTATAGGAGCGCTAACACATTTTTCCGTAAGTACCGATTACACTCATGGGAAATGAGTGATACGGTATGAAGCGGCAACGCTCCAACACACCCTCACGGGTGGCTGGGCCGCCTAACTCTGACCCCCATACCCTCACTCACAAAGACGCCGGGCCCTCTCTCTCAGACACACCCTTTCTTTTAAGCGCTGGTACAAGCTCATTGGTGCACGGATTTTGCGCTGCCAACCGCTCTCTTCTTATTGGAGGATCTCTTGCGATTGCCAGCTCAATCTATGTAGATTCTCCTAAAGAATACATGCATATTTTACTATACTAGCTCACTATATATCATGTGCTATTCACAATTATTATTAACAACATGGATAATACTACTTCCAGCCAGTTAACAATACATTTCTAACCACTAGGCACGTAACTTGTTCGTTACCGGTTTTCTCGCTGGCGTCTCTTAGCACGGACGCCCTGCTTCCTCGTCGGCGTCCCCGTACAATAGTCGCAGCGTCGATTACTGTTGCTCTACTAAACATCTTTTTTGTAACCTACCTGCTAAGAATATTTTCTACCTTGTTCACCCTTTGGTAACCTTGACGTTTTAGTGCTAGCCAGAATGTGTCTTTTTCTTTTCATAATATATATATATACTGTACTATATATATATATTTTGAACATTTGGCCCCATTATTTTATTCACTTTTAATGGTTCTTGTCTTGGCGAACGGCCTCGCTTGAAATTCTGACAAGCTTTCCCTGCTTTCATTGGAGAAACTGCCATTTGAATTTGGAAGGAGCCAGTTGCTACACGTCTTTCTTGGCATTGAAAGTTATTCACACTGCACAAGAGTCATGCATTCACAGTTGCCATATCAAGGCTGCTGAAAATGAGATGATGATAAGCCTTCTTATATTTATGCTCACTCTGCCTGCACCAAGAAATCAAGTGATCTGTCATATCTACTCCACCTCTTGTTGACCATAGCATTGCATAAGGCTGACACGTCCACAACTTTTTTTCTTAGTCTTATCAAACCTGCTCAGTGTTGTCAGGGACTGGCCTCTGGAAATGTTGACATCAAATTTACTTTTTTGTTGTTGAACCATCGAACTAATGCTACTTCAGAGCTGTCTTTTCGAAATTCATGCTGTTGTCATCAGCAATATCGTATAGGTATGTGAATAACTATATTAGTTATAGTATTTTCAATTCGTAATGCATCAGTCTTATTTACAGTTTCTGGTCCTCTAGCACAACAACCGAACATGAAACCATAGGAAACAGGCCTAGGTAGCGATTCTTTTCACTCAATTGACAGCTCTGTTATAAAAATATTGCTTTCAATATTTTGATAATTATTAGCAGTCAAATCAGATATGATTTATATAGATATTTTGATGATATTAACTACATACTTCAGCACGAGATACCCTTGATATGTTCTGAGTAACCGATTTAGATGCTCATAGCAGAAAATAATTAAAGAAAAACGGTAAATGGAGTAAATTTGAATATTCATAGAAAAATTTATTCTATAATATTTGTAAATCATTATAACTTTGAGTCATATGTGTCTACAGACGGAATTTCCTCGCCCAACAGTTTCAGTCTCGTGGTCTGATTCTTTGGACTCGCTGTCTAACTGAATTATGACTGAATAGCTCACAAATGAGCGTGCTCTTTCTACTGCGTTGAATATCCTTAACGAAAATACTGAAAACCAGCTTATATAGGCTTAGAACGTACCTAAGAAGTAAATCATGCCATGAAGATGCGAGCATGTGCCTCTAGTCGCAAATTTGTGACGCATCAAGCGATACTTCTTGGCTCCTGTTGACGAAAATTTTCTACCTTCACCTAATTCATTATGCCTAGTTATGGCGATAAATATGAATAATGTCTTCTGTGTGACGGTTGTGGCAGATACACCGCACGTTCTATGTTCGTTCTGAGCACGTTTGATGCCAAATTTTGCCAGACGGCGCCAGTCACAAGCAACCTCTTACCGGCAAGTGGCGGTAGGCTCTGCTCGACTTCATTGGGATCTTTATCGCCCAATGGAGGAAAAACAAGGTGAGGTATGGCTTGAAATTATTTTTTTTTGTATGCATGAATGTTTCAGGAATATAGAGAGAAGATAAAAAATTAATATTCATGTGTTCTTGGAAAGTTAGGTACAGCAGATTTGGAGCAAATTTGCCGCGCTCGTCGGTTAAGGGCTAAAGTTATATGATGTTGCAGTACTCGAGGCATACTAGGACTACATGCGAGCCTATTGCTGTATGAATGACCGAGTTTTGGATGAAAATACACTCATACCACTTTTATTGTTGCTGGCCCATGTGCCAGGCTAGTTATCATATATTGGTGGTCCCCATACGGACTTCATTTTGGGAAAATTATACAATAACTAGTCGCCCGGGCCGTCATTATAAATGACGGTAGAAAATTAGCACCTCAGGGAAACCCCCTCTGTCTCCTGTGCTTAGCATTGTTGAGAGGCTTCTTTAATGAAAATTCAGCATTCTGCCTGGAGCGCCCAAGTGCGACCCCCCATAGGTTCTATGGCAGTAGCCGTGGACTTAAAAGAGGATAGAATAAGGGTATCTCGCACTGTCCAAAGATATAAATATATAAATAAATAAAAACACGACGTGAATTATTATATAGTACTGATAATACTGTTAAAAATATGGAGCAGTCTTGGAACGAAGTAAAACGGTCAACAATGGATGCCTGGAAGGCTAATTATGGCCAGAATGTGCACACTCTCAGTGGAGACGTGCAACGCCATTGCGAGAGACCGTTGAAGAAACTATTGAACTTGCGCATTCTGCGGGTTTTCGTGAAATTTGTTCTAGCTGCTGAGATAACGGAATTGCTACAAGTTGACGATCGAGATCCGACTGATTCTGAACTGCTGCAGATTGTACAGAATACTAAAGCAGATGAAATATTGGAACAAAATCCTATAAATCTTGTTGAGAGCTACACGACGAATTACTCTAAAAATAACTATTTATTAATAAAGAATGGTTAATATTTGAAAATTTTTTCTCTCTCAAAACGCAGTCATATTTATCACCCGCGAACGAAGTAAGATAGGTGATAATGTTTTCGTTGAAGATTTAAGCATATTTGTACATATGTATGTCCACCCAATAATAGGTCGAAGGAGTTGAGCAATGTTCATAATATTTGCAGGGAGTCTGGTGGGTTGTCCTCGATGTGACCCATGCCAAAAACTGTGAGTAGCTGGCAAAAAAAAGTAATTTGCTCCTCCTCGGGTGATGGTCTTACGCCATGAAGCGTTCTAGTCAGAATATGCATATGAGATATTATGTGCTAATTAAAGTAATTTGATATTAAGTTTACGTCATGTAAACAAATATTTACCTCCGCCAAGGAGGTTATGTTTTCGTCGTGTTTGTCTGTCACCAAGATCACTCCAAAATTTATGAACTGATTTTGACGAAATTCACAGGGATTGTTAGGTATCTTAGGTGAAACAGATGATTAACTTTTGGTGGAGATATGTACATCCGTTTGTTTGTATGTTTGTCTGCCTCATTATTCTCAATGCCATAACTCAAAAAGTTATGAATGAATATTTATGAAATTAACATGAGTTGTTAAGTATATAACAAAGAGTAGATGTCCAAATTTTGGTGATTATCAAATTGTTCATTCGTTCCTTTGTCACTGTTTTTAACTTTATGCTTGTTAGGGCAATAACTCTAAAAACAATAAATAGATCTTTATGGAATTTATAGAGGTTGTCAGAAATATTAAAAGACATGAATGATTAAATTTTGGTACAGATCGGTTTGCTCGCTTGTCTCTGTGACTCATGTTTGTCATAACGTTTGTTAGCAGTATAACTCAAAAATTTACGAACGAATCTTCAAGAAAATTGTGCAAGCTGTTATCACTATCAAAAGACACAAATGATTGAATTTTGGAGTTTATACAAGGAAAATTATGGTTTCAGAGCCAACTTGAATTTTTCGCTACCGTTGCCACGCTCGACGGAGGTATTCGCTCTCAGAGTGCTCTAGTTTCCCATATGATTTTTATCATCCTACCAATTTTTTCATGAAATTGCAGCTTATTTCATATTTTATACGACTAATTTTCAGGTTTTACTAACTTCCTCATAGAGTTGAAAAAATAAAATTGTACGGCTTTTCTACTGTTTAGCGGATGCCTTTGTGTTATAATCCCATTCTCATATACATCAGTTACTCTTAAAAAAATTTTCTAAGTGTAATGTTGCCATAGCAACCGGAATGGTGCCCGATGTTCTCACTGAACGCTTGACATGCACTGAGCGCTTGCCTCTGGGACGCCGAAGCGCTCAGTAGGAGGTTGACGTGTATCTGATTTACAATTGGCGCTACTAACGGCCGTAGAAAAACTCGCTTGGCTTATGACGGAGTCAATGAGGAAAAATGTAGTCTAACTATCAATAACTTGAGCAATTTCTAGGGCAGTTATTGCAATAGTTAGCAAGAGTATCTAGTTAGAACTAGGTTATGTTTTAACGCTTCAGTGATTAGGCCTAATTTGGAGTCCTTTTGATTATGAAATCGTTGTTTGGCGATTGAACAGAAATAGAAATGAACATACTTGACATAAACATATATTTATAAATGGCAATTACCTTTAGTCAAATGAAGCATTTTTTTATCAAAATCTAGGGTTACGGAAACTACGATTCAGTATTTTTCATAGAACAGGCAAATGGAAGCCGTTCGGCTTCATTATGCACGGTAACGTCACTAT
The DNA here is from genome assembly GCA_001587735.2 of Parhyale hawaiensis. Taxonomy (NCBI): domain Eukaryota; kingdom Metazoa; phylum Arthropoda; class Malacostraca; order Amphipoda; family Hyalidae; genus Parhyale; species Parhyale hawaiensis. The sequence continues at coordinate 17,313,643 of LQNS02278139.1, read as the reverse complement.
AGGACTTGCTATGGGTGTGCTGTAAGTTACAATAGGTCCCTCTGTAGGCCTAGTGTATCTCACAGAAGGTGCCGCCTCAGACCTATAAAAACTTACAGGACTTCCAGAAGATCCCACGTTCAGCCTTTGAAAACTTAAAGGCCTGAAGGAAGTCACACTGCAAGCTTATTGCAACTTACCGGACTTGAAGAAGGCCTCGCTGTAAGTTTGTTACAACTTACCGGACTTGAAGAAGGCCTCGTTGTAAACCAAGGAGGCACAGCAGTGACGCGACCACCTGCGACGCAGGCAGTAATTTGTAAGCAGACACTCCCTCAGCTTGCTTCGTCGCCACGTCAACGAGACCTGTCGCGTGTGAAGGAACGTACACGGACGGAAATGAAGTTGCTGCCTAATATTGTGCACAATGTACATGGTTCTCATTTGAAGCGTCTTCCTTTTCGCTCAATTCATTCGTGACACTTAGTAAAGAGATGCTTAGCACCTGCAGTGATGTAGCTCTGAAGTGGACACTTTTTGGAAAAGGGAAGAGTAATTTTTGACTTTCAATTTAAGAAAGTTTGATGAGACCCCGACTTTCATTTTTAATGTACACTTAACTATCTTTAGCATAATTGTCACCGAAATGGAAAAATATTCAGTTTAAACTGCTCACAAACATATATGTGCCAACTTTTACAACTTATATTCAGGTTTTCATGTCATTCTGTGGAAGACAAAATCAAAACCGCCAAAGAAGCTATGAACGTGAACACAATCTCGTGGAAAAAAGTTTCAGCTTGTTTAGATGATATTAAAATTTATTAGATGTGTTACGGATTGTCATCTGGATAAGAGGTTTCAGTTTAGGTATTGTAAAATACTCTGGTGATTGCAATATTCTTGGTTGTGGGTATTTAACTGTGTGAGAAGATGACTTCTATTGAGTTTGTCACTGTACTTGGTTGTGAGAGTTACTTTCAATGCAGAGTATTGTTATCAGGCTACAGTGTAAGTAGAAGGGTGAAAGAATGTCGTAATATCTGTTTGCTTCTTTAGATTTTATTATACAAGACTTATGAGAAGTAATCCTAGAATAAGTAGCGAGTATGCTGCTCGATACACTCAGACGAGGTCCAAGGTCTATATCGGAATAAATGTTACATAGGTATAGGATAATAGCCTCGGTAGGAAAAAAAAACCGGCAGGAAAAACGCCCTGGTAGGAAAAAAGCAACCAGGAAAAACGCCCCGGTAGGAAAAAAGCCCTCGTCTATCTGCTAATGTATATTTATGGCCCAGCCTTAGTTGTTTTGAAGCAAGATATATTAAAATAAGTTAGATTCTACTGTAGTGCAGTTATCTACCCTACCCTAACCTAGTCTAGCTTTTTCTAACCCAGCCTAATCTAACCACATTTAACTAAACACAACCTATTCTGACATAACATTACCTAGCTTCTTCTGTCCTGATTTACGAGTTCGTAACTTTCTTCACCTAACCTAACTTAACCTAAGCTAACTNGCACAAGTTGACGTTCAGTGATGATGCTCTGATACACGTCATCAGACGTCGCTGTTACGACAGCACCCAACGTCAGGAGAAGGACAGAAGCACGGGGCCGGCACATGGCGCGTAGACGCTGTACGTGTTGAAACTGTGGAGGCTGTAGAACAAAGAAACCTGATGGCTACGGTACACTCACATATAAGCTGACTGGAGTTGCATTCAAGATTACTGTAGTCTTTTACTCAAGATAATTTAATTAAAAAGTAGGACAGGAAACGTGAGACAGCAACATTTTCAAGTTATGTTATTATAATTATAGAGAATGTTATATTAAATGCGTTAAATTCCTCAAAGAACACTTCTATTTGATTTCCGACATGACCTTACGCACTCATAAGATGATGATTTCATGAAAATATTTTAAATATTCTAAATTTTTGTAAATTCCCCAAAATTTGGTTTCGGATAAAAAAATTCAAATATGAAATGAAATTTTTGAAATACGCTAAAATCCATTCCATTAAATATCTAAAGCACTCTGATCGCGCATGCCTCCGCTGAAGCCATGATTTTTCTCCTATCAATACCAAAATCTCATCAAGTGTGCTTTTATATCAGTATGAAGAGCTTCTGTAAATTATGTTTGTTTTTGACGATCCGTTCATAACTATTTGAGATATGCTCCTAACAAACATGCTGACAAACATCAATAAAACGTACAGACGAACTAACCGATCATCCCCACAATTTAACCAATTATGTAATTTAACAGTAGTAACAACTCCTATTAATTTCATAAAGATCCATTCATTTCTTTTCGAGTTCTTGTATTAATAAGCATAAACTCAAACACAGCGACAAACAAATAGATCAACCCCCAAAATTTGTCATTTACTCTTCGTGATATACCTAACAACTCATCATGAATTCTATCTCCAGGTTGAATGCTGTCCTTCATGACTGTATATCGCCTCTGTATCAGTGGCGAAATACGTCCTAGCAAAAAATTGAAATGGGCTTGAGTCATTCGCATATACGTACTTCATGAATGAAAGTTCATCTTTGAATTTTAGATCCTTGAAAATATTGGTGCAACTTCCTTTTTCATCCCTTCTTTCCAACCAAGGTTTCACTCTTAAAGATCTTGAGGGGTTCGCGTCAATGATGTGCAGTAAAGCCACTTCCTTAACTTCGTCATCGCTGTCACGAAGCGCGCATGCCATTTTGTGTACAGTCTCATTCAATGTATCTCGCTGGGCACTGAAGTCACCCGGCGGCGAATTTTTTTCCTGAACCTTTCAGCAAGTACAGTCTCAGGCAGCCGCGGAAGACAATAGGCCACGGTGGGAATAGCTAAAGGTGATGGTTGCTGATAGTGTCGTACTCAGAAGCGTACCTACCTCGAAAAAAAAAGATGTAAATTCGCAATTTACGAGCCGTGAAGTTTATTCTCATCATTAATAGGCATAAATTAAAGTGTGTGATGTACTTGAACTTTTTTTTAGACGCTAGCAGCACGTGAAAATTGCTCGTTAAGTTAGACTAGGCCAGGTTCAATTTGTTTAATTAAGATTTATGTAAAAGAGATGCGTGCACAACTATAAAAGTTTACAACGTGTATTTTCTGATGTATTACGCAGGCTATGTTCTCAGTTCTATATTTTCTAACTTACTTAATCCAGCCTAGCAGTACTTGATCTAACATAGGCTAACGTAACCCTTACTGAACCCCAATTACAATGACATAGCCTACCCTATCTAACCTAAGCATATCTGATTTAAATTAACCCTTTTCTGAAACGGCTGATTTATCTCCCTAATTGCTTAAGCATTACGCTGGGTTCTGCTCATTGGTTGTAACATAGACACGTATTGAATAAAGACATTGATTAGTAGAGACTGGAAATTGGTGGTACATTACGGCTACGACGAATTAGGTTGGGGCACTCTACGTTCAAATACAATCACACAAGCGTTCTAACTGTTCCCATACCCTTGACGATGCACATACGTTCTACTCACACTATTCCGATGAACTTTAATTGAATACTTTCGATGAATGATGAGCACCCTGCAACTTATCTTCAAGCGCGTTCGATTGGGACGTAAACGCAATGTGCTGAGCTTAAATCAATATACATTTATAGATGTCCATTGATTGTCAATAGACATGAAAATATAGGTATGTTATGTATTTGAACTCAGTTTAGAATTGAGATGAGTGCGAGAAGTGCATGCGTAAATTATACATTGGTCTGTGTATACTGTAGCGGGCAAAATAAGAGAACGATTTTCATTACATGAAAATAAAGTTTAACCATGTAGAGTAGGTTAATGAATCTATTGATGGGGCCTTAAGGAATGTATTTAACATATTTCTACAAAAAATCAGGACAAAAATAACTATATTTAATACATTAGAGCAATCTAACAAACAATAACAAAAATTGAACAGCGCAAAATAAGAGAACGATCGTCTCTACAACATTCTCACATTTACCGCGGTCATCTGGCTTTCAGTATTAGCTTATAGAAACGTTGCACTTAAATAAGAAACCGTGACTTCAGTCGTTCTTTTCCGAAGTTAAGATGCGAGCCAATTTTTCTCAAGAGGCGCATACTCATTTTTGAAACTCAAACTCTGTACTGTTTGCTTGAAAATAAATTTTCCTTTGTTATTTTTTCTAATCTACATAAGCCCTTTAGGTGTCCCATCCATTCGTATGACTGCAGTGCTTTGATCATCAAGTAAGCAGCACTGAGTAGGTTCACATTATTAGATTAAATTAGCTCTGTACTTTTCGATAAAACGGTATTGATTTTTCTTCTTAGCGTGGTAGATAAAAGGCAATATCTATATTATAATTCTGCTTCAAATTTAACTTGTAAGAAGCTCTGATTTACGCTGGAACGAAGTTCAACCATAGTGGTTTCTGTAGCGCTTCTTGACTTTGGTTTTGTTTATCGACGGCAGAGGTGTACAACCTTAGCCTGGCCACCAACAGCGATGAGCGCTTCATATTTTCGCGGGTCATAATTTTTGCGCGTCATAATTTTTGCGTTTCATATGTACTCGGATGATACGGGTCTCAGATCTCAACAACGGAGCTTGGCTCTCTGGAATTTCCGCTACGTCTTGCGTTTTGTAGCTCTTCTCATTCCAGCTGCCCAGTCGATGCACGAGTTCCTTGAAATTTCAATGGGCTGCAGGTATATTTAAAGCACAGCTTTCCAGTCTACGAACTTCTTAATAGGGGAAGAGTTGTGAAAGTCTTCTGTTTTTTTTATCAATATTAACACGAATCTTTTGGACCATTAAACGTTGCCCGTCTTCAGTGGAACAAAATTTTAAAAATTCAGCATCAGAGCTCAGAAAGTACCCAAGAGTCGTATCCTGGCTACCGACTATAAAAATCTTTATAAATATTCATCCGATTTTCGTCGCTCAATGTACTTCATTCTTCATCAGCTGCTTAATATATCTGATGTGGAGAATGCATCAGATCTCCTGCTGTTTGCTGTTTGATGGTAAGCCCATCTTCCATTGTTCATCCTCAAAGTATCGGAAGTTACAGGTTGATTGTTCTTTTCTTGTACCAAAACCTAGAAGACTTTCAAAACTCTTCCAGTATGTATATGACTGGGTGTCATCATATGTTCTAAGATATACGTGAACTTTATATAAATTAGGAACCATGCAGATATAGCCGCAAATTTCATTGTAAAAATTCTTGTAAATTCTTGCTCATTTTCATTCGTTTATGAGTTGCACCACTTGAAAACAATTCGGCAAATGAGACAGCTCTGTCAAAGATAGGCAAACGGGATAGAGATATCAAACAGCAATCTGCAATGTTTTATCTTAGCCCTTAGCTTCGCCTTCGGGACTTCTGTCCTCTGTGTCCACTTTGCTCCCTTCCGATTTTATACTCCTTCTGACATTACTTTCGTCCGTTTCCTGCTCAACTTAATGTTCCAATGCGCGTTGATCCTGTGTGGAAACACTTTCGGGCATGGGTTACCGAGACTATCGACATACTAAATTTACTAATACTAATACTAATTTTACTAAATGTAAAAGACCCCCTTAACGTGGGAAGAAATTCAGGCGTCAGAGGTGGTGATACTTCTCAAGGAAAGTCTTAGAATCCACCATCAAATCTAAGACATCGTTCAGGACTCAGATTGAGACGGATATTTATGGAGTGTTGTAACCTGGACACAGACGTCGAGTGCATGAAAGAACTGGAATTTTATTCACCTGGCAAGTATCAGAAGCTAAGAAGATTGAAGAAAAGCACACTTCTTCTTCACTTAAAGATGAGAAAAAATTCGAGCGAGCGCTGAAGATTTAATTTGATTTTATCTGAGATACGGAAGACGAAGCTGAGTGCGGCTGCATGAACGTGCACTTCAAATTCCAAGTGATACGGGAAATGCAGGTGGATTATGTAACTCATATATTTCCCTGTGCTTACAGGCAGAGTGCTGAATATTTCTTGAGGAGTAAAGAGCAAAGAAGTTTTTGATGGTGACCACTTAGGGGCAATGGCCACTGGCGTGGAGAGTCAAATAACGTGAGGTTTATTGCCAGCTTAATAACACCTGTTTTTACGACAGCGAAGAACATGGTGATGTTGATCCAACAGGTCACGGGCCGTCTCGTCTTTGATAGAGTATTTGATCCTGTCGGGCAGAAACTGTATCGCATGTATTTAATTGAAATTCTTTTTAACAGTTTGAAGTGCTGAGCCTCGGCTGGAGTTTTTGTTCTGGTTTGTGCATTATCCCTTTCGCTTGAGTTACCACAATCTCCTGGTATCCAGGATATGGAAGCTCGAGCTAAGCCTTTCTAATTAATTCATTTGACTGAACTATATTTTCTTGGTGCTGTTCAAAACTTGACTAATTCCAAGCTGATATCTGCCCTTTCTCTTTCAGGGGGATATTTTGCTCTCACAAAACTCATGGCAATACAACTTGCGTTTCATTAATGGAAGATCAGGCCTGCAGGGATGAGACCTGTTTTACAGGAAGACCTATACTGGGAACTGGAAAAATAAGCTCAATCACATAATTACCGGCGTCATTTTTGACATGTGGGCCCTCTACCGAGGTACCAAACTTTAAAAGTCATTCATGGTAGAAATGAAAGGCGATAAGCTTTAGTGTATGCAATTTTTAAGTGCTGATCACCCTTCCGTAGCAACGCCTCTGCTCATCAGGAAGTGAACTAAAATATTTCCGCTCTAAAGCGTTGTTTTCGCCAAATGATGAGACATTTTAGTGGGGTTGAAAATCTAAATGTCATGCAGCCAGGTTTCTGATTTTTATTTAAAGAACTATGTTATTCGCTCTACCAACTAGATGGCGTAGGTTCTATGCTGGTTGCCAGCGTTGAATGATTATCAAATAACTTCAAGGATAATAAGTTTTTGTGTGTATCTCTGAACAAAACTGTATGATTTAATTCTTCAAGTAACTATGCAGAATGTTCAGTAATGGAACTAACTATGTAAGCACATCATATGCAGAATGTTTGCGGTAAGCGAACTCTTTTTATTTTTGTTCTCCTGGGGAAAGTTTATAGCCAATTTCAAATATATTAAAGGTGCTCACAAACTTTTACAAAATTATCTTGAGTGTTTATCGTGTGGCTAATGAAATCAACCAAACGTGTCTGACATAAAAATATTGTTAACGTTTCGGAATTAGCTATCTTCCCATCTTCAGAATTAAAAACAATTTTACGGCTTAGCATGTGAAGTTACTGCTATACCTACTTTTTGGGATTCAGACGATTGCCTTATTGTTACTCGAGAAAATACTGTCTGACGACATTACGTGTGTGGGATTTTTGCTCTTGAAGCAGCGGTCCTGCTTTCCTTAAGATATAATTTGCCGGTTGGCTGCCGTCAACGATGCAATAATGCACATTGGCTTCCAGCTTTTGATGCTTGCATCGGAAGGTTTTCCATTTTGTGTGGGCTTGAAGTAATAGACTCCTTCCTCATTCCACTGAAAATTTTCGTAAGTTTTGATTCGGTTTTCAATAATCATTTCTAAATTTTTGAAAATGGTGATGAAAATGTTAGAGTGTCATTGATTAGTAGGCGGTCACTTCATCCTGAGTATTAGATTTTTCACGCTAGGTAGGTGATTGCTCTGTTGGCTTGTGGTTCCGTGTTTCTCCTCTTTATATGCTGTAAATTTTTGACGTGCCAAGAATCGTTATAAAATTTTGCTTTATATGCTGTACATTTTTGACGTGCCAAGAATCGTTATAAAATTTTGTAAGCTTATGATGGTTATGCGTATATAGGCTAATTTGAAGTACACTGTACTAATGTGCGCCTTTGCAAATACTTTGAATTTCATGCGGCTAACGTCGCCAAGCAATTCTCTCGCCCAGTCAGGGTCAGCATAGTGAAAAAAAAAACTACGAAAATCAACCGTTGAATTTCCACGGGCCAGCTAGTGTTAATGTTATATTATGTCCTAACATTGATTTAATGTTCAAAAGAATGTTAATTTAACGTTCTTTCAATATATTAAAATAATGTTTTAGACTAACGAATAACATACTTCTTCAGTATTTCTCATTGCTGCTTTTGCCAATTCTACCACCATTCTACCATTTAAGGATGCTATCCACCCCCAAATTACCTTTTCTGAAGCATTGAGCAGTTGCCTGAGTCATACCTGCTCTCATTGCCACTGAATTCCTAATAACAACTTATAACCAATATCTATATTATTTTATTGCCTGCCTCTGTTAATTTATTGAGTTGCTCATGGCAATTCTTCTGTATTCGGCCTAAGTTTGGAACGCATATGCATAAAATTTTTGAAAATATGCATTATAATGAAGCATAGTTAGGAGGTTCTCATGAAAAAAATTCACAATTAAATAACGAGTAGTAGTAAACATTGAGTACACCGAATGGCGATCATTACGTGAACACGTCGGAAAGCTGTACGTGAACTCGTTTCCTGTTTGAATAATATGTCCTGATCAGATTTGGCCGGATACGGAATAAATGTTTTATATTACTGTAGTATTAAAGTTGCTCTAGTATACTAGAGCAAATTTACTATTTTGCTTATGAGAACCATTTTTTATCATGGTGTGCGGTCCGTAGCCATGACAACGTTGTTTGGATGAACGGAGCTTGCAGTTTTTTGACAAAAGGGACCATTTTCACGGGTGAATAGGGAGGTGCTTTTTCCGCAAAAAATTTGCGTGTTTGTGAGAGTTTCCTCAGCGTTTGGCTAGCGTGTGTCATCACCATTACCTGCGCGCTAGTTTAAGTTTTCTAAATTCGAGCACCCACAGCTAACGGACGAAGGTTTATAATAATGTTTTTAGTTAATGTGCTAAATGGCGTTAGCGCTTCCAATTCTAGAATTAACATCTGTACACCAGTAACCTAATATCTGATGTTTTAGCTGAGAGTGTGAACTACTGCCTTACTGAGAGTTCTGGCGTGAAGTTTAACGCAGTGTCCCTGAAAGTAAGTAGTGCATGCAACGAAAACAGAAATTTTAAATATGGGTAACTGATATGAATTGAAAAACTTAATTCATTTGAGAGTTTATGCCTATACGTGCTTCAACAGACCCTTCCCATTTGACCAGTGGTATCAAATGTACCTAAAACAGTTCATTAGGTAAGACTCTAGATGGTTCTTTTACTGTGTTCTCAAACTATGAAGAGCTACACCGTAATTTTGCAAGTAGAAACTACTACGGTAGGATTAAATATCATTGTGAATTTCTTGCAGATCAGTCCTAACTTTTATAACTATCTCTGTGACAGGTAAGCCGACATATAGACAAAGAGACTAACCAACACAAAATAGACAAACACGAAACAAAACTACACACTACTTCCTTGACAACGGGAGAAAGCCGTGAAACTTTCACAATAAATGCATGCCTGCTAATCCGAGAGTACCAAAACAGGGTTGGAGGGGGTTGAGGAATATTAATACAAAATACATGAATGTTCAGTCAACAGAGGCTATACTTCAAGTAGCGATGTGCACCATACCTACATATAATGATTGTTTGTTCCGGGTAGGCAACTTGGAGTGGGGGAGGGGAGTGAGCACTCATGGTGGTTGTATTGGGGAGGGCTCATCCCAATTCCTGCTTGAATGTGGGCTTAAGAGTAGTAATACCGGTGGGGGGGGGCCGAACACAACATACATATGAATATTGAATCCACGGTGTTAACACTGGAGGTGCTGAGCATAATACATTTAGGTAACATACAGTATATATTTGTTTCAGGCTGAGGCTGAGAGGGGGAATTCGTCTCATTATTGAAACGGGGCAGGAACTCAAGTTTGCCCTTTCTGGCAGCCGATTTGTACACATAGGTGAAGGAATTGTAGAGTAAAAAAATTAAAACTTCATTGGAGGAAAGTCGCCGAGAATTGGATATCATTATAGGCGATTGTGCTGTAGAAAATCGACGATTGCAGTCAAGGGGCTTTTTTCCAGATATTTCAGATGGCACGCCGTCCAAAAAACATTTTGAGCGGTCACCCATCGATAATAACCTATAAAAACATGGGTACGCCTATAATTACCGGTGCTTCCATCGAAAATTTCTGACTGGTATAACCATATGGTTCATTATTTTACTAGATATATATTCAAGGATTAGATAATTTTGCCAAGCATGCGGTAACTTTTTACAGTTGGCAGGTTCCCCTTTTTCAGGTAGTGTTGCCATATTGTTGCCATATCTGATACCAGTACATATTTTGTACCCATTGCCTCCCCATTAATTTGCATAATACATGTCTTTACCAATAATAAACACAAGGATAGAATAATATGAATCACTGATTTTCAGTTTCACATGTTACTTCTTAAATGCATATTTTAAGGGATAATGTATACGTGATTCATCAGTAGTTGCACGTTCCACCCTTGCAAAGCCTCCAGAACTTCTTTCAGTTTCGTACTGGTTTACAGTTGAGTGTCATGCATGCATGTTTGTGTTGTGAAGCATATGTATGGATCTTTTCAAAATCTATAGCAACTATTATTTTATAAAGAAAAAGCAAAAACAGGACACGAAAAGTTTTGAAAACGCCAGCAATCATATAAATTATGAAAGTGAGCCTAAAGAGTAAGGAAGAAACAATGTAAAATGTGTAGGCATACATAGAGCTACAGGCAGTGGTAGCCATACTGCTAACTCTTCTAGCTCAAGCCCATACTTGAATGTACGGAGGGCTACGGCAATCATGAAAGAGAGATAAGTGAATAATAGAGTGATGAATCTAGAACAGATTCTTTACTTGAAAGTGATATTGAAGAAAGTCCTGTTCTTGATGGTGATAATGAAAAATGTGATACTTCCATTTGTACTGCTCAGAGTAACATAAGATTTTTGAAGGAATGGGCACTGAAGCACAATATAACACATTCTGCATCATATATATTGAAGCCAGTACCTGACAATTTATCCTTAGATTCTAGAACTTTATCCAGAACTGTTCTTGAAGTATAATTGAGAAATTTCCGGAGGGAGAATTTTGTTATTTGGGAGTTGAAAGTACTCCGTTGAAATACTTCGAGGATTTTAAACCTGAAGCCTATCAAATCAGGATTAATTTAGAGCTTGCCTTAATCATAGATGGTACTCCTCTGTAGCGTTCCTCGAATCTTTCAACTTGCTTTTGGAGAATTTTATTCACTATTCATGAAGTAGAAATGTTTCCCCTTGTCATTGCTTTATCTTGTGGCGTCAAAGAGCCAGAGGTACATTCCTATACCTGGAAAAATTTGTAAATGAAATAAAAAATCTGAAGTTTATACTTGTTCATGGCCTAAAATATAACATCTAAATGAGATCAGTCATTGCGGAATAATTAGCTTTGCGATCATAATTTTGCGATGAATAATGTATGAGATACGTTGTGGTGAAGAAATCCCCGTAAGAAAACTTACAACCTGGTAATAGGAATAGTGCAATGAATACATCAACGGTTAGAAGATTCGGATATTGATCCGTTACGAAAAGGCTAGAGTAATTTCATGTAGTCAGGCTACGTTTTTCCTCTGGTATTCTCTTCATTTATTTGGATTTTTCGAGTTAACAATCACTAGCAATAGCCAAATAAACTCAAACAATGATACAGATCTATAATGGAAAATCGACCACTGCATTTTCCATCTTTCTCGTTGCTAGTGTATTCTCTACCAATACGTGTAGTGGCTGTCTGCATTTTTGGGCCACAAGTATAACTGCTGCAGTTGCTATTAACTGTTGATTGGCAGACACGATCGACCTAAGCACTGCTATTAAATAACTTTTACCCGCAAATTTCTGTAGCGGAACCTACCATTAACGATTGTATTTCTGCTAAATTGTACAAGACTTTGGGGCTTTGCTCTCTAATTTTGAAGAGCATCGATTGGAATAAGTTGCCTGGTTTTGTCTGAACTTTTGCATTAATGATGCTCAATGTGACGTGGCTCCATGACTATCTATGAAGAGAAAACGTTCGTTGATCATTCGTATAATTGATTCACCCGAGTTCTGTTACTGATATTATTAAACTTTTATGTAGAAAGTTTTGCACGCCACACCACTAAGCGACAGTAATTGCTGCTTAGATGACACAGACTTTGGGGGAACATAATCATTTTGAAGATGAAGTAGTAGAATGCGTGGATAAACTGCTGCAACTCTAACATGGTTTTGCAGCAATGATTCTTAGGAAGTAACGCTGACTGCGACGTGCCTCCATGAGTCGGAAAAGAAAATGAACATTGTACAGTTTTGTGAATTTAGCCCGGCGGACTATCCCATTACGGTCAGCGTTGTCAGGTGCTAAAGAGCAGCTTAAGCCAAACTCTGTATAGAAAAAGCCGAAATAAAGCCAAATTTACAAAAAAAAATAAATTTCCATGTATATAATGTGTGTCTATATTGTTCTTATAGCTCATTGGCAGGTCAAACAGCTAATTGCAGGTTGGTAGCCTTCAATTTGCGGTCAATCTTTACCACAGGCGGGCGTGTTATACATATTACCTCCGATAACCTGTGCGAAGGTTTTGTTTCCGTCGGGTCTGTCTATTTGTCCGTCTGTCCGTCACCAAGATAACTCAAAAGTTATGGACAAATTGCGACTAAATTTTTACTGGGGTTGTTAGGTATGTTGGGAGAAACAGATAATTAACTTTTGGTGAACATTCTTTCATTTGTTTGTCTGCCTCAAATTTCCTAATGCCATTGCGTATGAAAATTACACAATTTTTTAGGTATAACACAAAGACTAATTGGACAAACTTTAGTGATCTGTTTGCTCGTTCGTTAGTTTATCGCTGTTTTTAATAAAATACTTGTTAGCACAATAACTTGAAAAAGTATGAAAGGATATTTATGAGATTTATAGGGGTTGACCTTGTTAGTAATGTTGAAAGACAAGAATGATTAAATGTTGGTTATGATCGGTTGATCTGTTCGTGAGTTTGACTAATGCCGATGCCGCACGCCAGTCGAAAGAACGAGTATCGTCATCTTTTCGTCCGAATGTGTTCATGTCCCCATTCAAGCAGCACAATTCTGCAAAGAATCGTGAGTTATAAATCCCTCCAGATATAATGATACATCTAAAAGTTTACTCACGGCACTTGCGGAATAAATTATTCAACTGACGGTAAACATTTTAACACCATTTCTTGGCAATATCAAAGCTGTGTGTACAGGAGTTCGACATAAGATTCGAACGAAAGAATGACGTTACTCGTTCTTTTAACTAGCGTGTGTCATGGCCATTACGTTCGTCTGAATGTTTGTTTTCTGAATAACTCAAACAATTAATAACGGATCTTCAGTTACTGAAACTGTTGATACTGTTAGAAGGCACAAACGATAAGATTTTGGTGTTGATGCAAAGAAAATCATCGTCTAGACGGAAACTAAGCGAGAACAAAAAAGAACATGAGATTATTACAGAAATTGAACGGATAGCCAATGAGGTTGTGAAGTACAACTGTACAGTTAATTTTTAACCTAGCATTTGAGGCTCATTGCTATCTTTTAATATTATGATGATGCGTTAGCTGATTGACAATAGGCCTAAGTGTGAACTTATTGCTGTCATAGTGTTGTGTGTTGTACGAAATGTAGGTTGTGAAGTACAAAATTTGTCAGTCATTTTTAACCTAGCATGTGTGGCTCGTTGCTATAAAGTTTTGAAACTAGTGTACTGTACATGTATTTTAATTTGTAATTTCTCCTACGGGGAGAAATCCTTTTGATTGTTTGTGTGTTTAAAATTGAGCCAGAAACAAGCCAAAAAAGCCAACTCGATGTTTTTCATCCAAGTATGTTCAAAATAAGTCAAATTTGAAGAATTTGGATTAACCAATCTGACAACCATGCCCGTAATTTAAAATCCTAAACCTGTAGCGCTAATGAATGCAAGCGGATGCTGCATAATTAGCTTATCAGAGCCTTTGCTAATGTCTCCAAGTTTCCCTCCAGTTGATTAGCAAATTGAAGTACGTTTGGCACAGTCAGTGGTGACTGTTGCTGCAATCAAAGAGAGGCTTCAAGGCAGGAGGCAGCACAACCACGTAACGATAGCTCAGCTTCAACAGGAGAAAACAGCCTGAAACCTTCGCTGATTGGGTGCACAAATGGCTGGGAGCCAGTGATTGGTGTGAAGAGATCACTTAGAGCTTGTGATTGATGGGAAGAGATGACTTACAGCATGTGATTGGTGGGAAGAGATCATATAGAGCTTGTGATTGGTGGGAAGGAGCAGCCATCGAAAAGTACAAATATATTGCAGACCATGCAGTACCCGCTTCATAACGGTTAGGACGGGCGATGAGGCCTGGTTTGATGATGCCTGTAGGAGAGCGCACCAGTTGATGCGGGAGGCATATGCCCGTTGGCGTACTAGCAGGTCTGATGTTCACTTTCAGCTTTTCAGGGAACAGCGGCGTCGGGCTGGTGCTACTTATGAGGAAGCTGAAATGGAGCACAATTTGAGGTCCAGGGAGTTGTTAGCCTCGTCTGTTAGCCCACATAAGTGGTGGTCCACCTTGAAGAGCGCTGTGCTTGGTGTGAGCTCTTCTGTACCTCCTTTAATTG
>LQNS02278139.1:17281338-17297586 GCA_001587735.2 Parhyale hawaiensis | reverse complement strand
GCTATTCTGTGATCTCGGATCTTGTTTTTTTCATTCTTTTGTTTTCTCCACCCGCTGGGCTGGTTGCGTGGGGGTTTGTTAGCCTCATGGAGTTTCTCCGTTCCTACGTCGCCAGCCTGGTGTGATTTAATAATAATAATAATAATAAATGTGGCCATATTCCCACTTTATATCATCAGCACTCGCCCAGAGAGTGCTTGGGCTTGCTCCTCCCATTAGAAGCTCCTTGGCAATAACAGATCAGTTGCCAAGCAGTACGGCCGTCAGTGTTTCAGATACATTGCGTGCATACGCAGTTGGAGTGGTTAGATTTGGGTTAAATTATTTCTCATTTTAACCCAATGAAACAATGAAAATCGTGCAGTAACTTTTACGGTTGTCAGACACATGTAGAACCCTGTCGTGTCTTAAAAATAGGGATACCAAGAAGAGGTGTTCAGCATTTATGATCGATAATCACGTCAACGAAGTATTTTCAACTTTTGTAGTCAGTCTAATACTAAGAATGACCGTCGTGTGTTTATAAATATATCTACTTTCATGCCATCTCAAGAAAGAAAATATATATATATTCATATATTTATTTATATGTTCGGTGTCACGCTTTAACAAAACAGATGGGCGGAATTTAGCCCAGGTTGGAGGCTCTGGTACTCCTCTCAAGCTCCATTGAAAGTGACGGGCAGAAAATAGGCCGGATTGCAGAAGATGGCAAACGTATCTTAAGCAGGGACAGTTGAAATTCCAACAATGAAAACATCGCAGGCTTAGTCTGATTTGTACGAGTATTAGCTTCTCCATACATCGAATCTACAGCAAAGTATAGGGCGACCTTATGTCTGAATGCACTTCTTGCAATGCTGAAGTTGAAATCGTAGCAATGAAGATTTCTGAAGTTTCCATTGGCACTCTCATGCTTCTTGATTCGTAGTTTCTTCCCACAGATGACTTCGTTGCATGAGCTATTTTTCCCACTTTGATGCAATTGTCAACGAAACCGACGAAATATAATTTTTCACGGGCAGTAGACAATTATTTCTTCTAGCTTACTGTTTTCCTCTGACGAAGCAGTTTTTCTTCTTAGGTCAAAATTTGAGCACTTCATATGAAGCAGATATTTGAGGTGGAAAGACGGTGTCAACGGTATCATTGCTACGAAGCGAACACATTGTATATAAGCTGCCATTTTATTTAGGTTTGTTGGAGTGTTTTACTCAAGATGTTACTTCTGCCTGTCAATATATAGCAGACCTGTGGATGAGAACATGATAGAGGATCAATGAAGAAAATTAAAAAGCAAATAAGAGAAGAGGAGATTACGCACTGGCCTAAAGGCGTTTGGCAAACGTATCGATTATTGCGTGAATTTTTTCACGCACGGGTCCAGTAGTATAAAATAACTACAGAATGTTCATTGTAGATCAATAATGAATAATGCCATTTGGAACACAGTTCTATCGTATGGATTAATCTATCTATATTATAAGTTATTACCTTTTACTCTGATTAACTCGAGTGGGTACACGCTATTATACAGGGTGTTCCTAAATTCTTTCCACTAAATGAAACTATAGATTCCTTCAGTATAATAACCACATTTTACTCTATCGATGCGCATCCGAAAATGTCTACTTTTAAAGTTACGTTGACTTAAAGTTCAGTAGTGCGATTCACTTAATCGACGGACTACTGCACTTTACAGCGAAGGTAAAGATGCACGCCGGTCATTTGTTGACACTGATCACTCTAATCTGCACCGTACCTAATTTCAGACGACCATGAACCAACTACCAAATACTGAATTTGCAGATATGCACCAGTTTTACGGCTCGGCTAACTATAATTTCAGGAGAGCTGCCAGTATGTACAGACAGGTTTCCCAGTGAACATGTGTCATTTTCTGAAACGTTCGGAATCACACATCGGAGACTGCGTGAAACCGGTACATTCCGAGTAGCAAGACCTGACGCAGGCCGCCCTCGAGCGGTAAGACTTAAAGACGGCCAGAGGTGGAGGACGATATCCTACACCATTTTCATGACCGTCCGATGACATGCACACGTGCTGCATCATATGTTGATAATGCAACTTATCGGCTGGTGGGGCGCGTGTTACGCGACAACCTACAATATCCATATCGTGTTCAGCGTAGGCAGGCCTTATACATGTTGATGATTACGCACCGCGTGTCCAATTCGCCACATGGTTTCTGTAATAAGATGAAGAAATCGATTTTGCATCAAAGGTGCTTTCCCCAGATGAAGCTACATTCTCACGAATGGGAATGTTCAAAACCAACATATTTAGGCTCACGCTAATCCACACGGCACGCACGGCCACGCAGTCATCAAGTTCACTTCTCAGTAAATGTGTGGAGAGGCATTGTTGACAACTGGCTGATGGGCCCCAAATGTCCTTCCAGACAGACTTACGGACGCATGTATTGGACGATCCTTAATGAGCTTTTACCTGAATTATGAGACAATGTCCTTTTGGCATGGAGAAGAGAAATGCGGTTCCAACATGATGGTGCTCCGGCACACTTCGAGATTGCAGTAAGGCAGTTTATGGACGATCGTTATCCAAACCAGCGAATTGGTCGTGGAGGACCAAGTTCCTGGCCACCTCGGTCTCCTGAGACCGCCCTTCGACCTTTACTGCTGGGGACACCTTGAGAGTCTAATGTACGTAACACTTGTTCCGTCCGAAGAAGAACTGATCGGTAGGACAGTTGGCGGCTGTGAGAGAATTCGTGAAACTCCAGACATATTTGAACGGGTTCGGCAATCACTACGTCGACGCCTTTGCGCATGCATTGCTGCTGATGGGAAGAACTTTGAACAATTTTTGTAACTATGTAATGTATGAACTAATGTTTCCCTTAAATTAAACATAGTCTGACAGTGATTGTTCATTTACCCAACAACGTTCGCTGATTCTGGGTTAGGTTTAACTTCAACTTAACGCGCCTTTAAAAGTAGACATTTTCGGATATGCATCGATAGAGTAAAATGTGGTTATTTTATCGTAAGGAACCTACTGTATATAGTTTCATTTTGTGGAAAGAATTTGGGAACACCCTGTACATGTTTATCTTTTTTAAAATGTATTTTGAACTAGCTACTGTTGGAAAAACATACATTGCATTACTGTGAAAAGAAAGTAGTGTCGGTCTTAAACTTATTGTTGCAGTACCTGAATAACATCTTGAACGTCTTCAATCAATTTATTTTGTTCAAATTTGCCTTTAAATCTTAATTGCACTTTCATAAAAACGTAGTGTACCGGAATACCGACGGTGGCTGACTAAAATTTAGCTGGTACAACATAGAGAGAACTCATGAAACATAAATTGGTAAATGAAAGCAACATAGCAAATATAGAAGTGCAAAGAAATTCTCATCTATAGGAACTAAGCAAAAGTTAAACTGAAAGTAAGCGAATCTAGCTCTGTAATTGCAGAGATACACCGGACTGCAGTTGTAAAGAGTTGGTTGCTGACTTTTGTTAAGACTATGATAACAGATGACTGAATTTAATTAAAGGTGCATTCAACTGTTGTCCCTTGCAAGACGAAAACTAGGATTAGCTGGCCATCAAAAATAACGACTATGGAACTTACTCCTACCGCGGGTGATGGAGTTACGCCACGAGCCGTTCTAGTTTGTACTGCCTTGGCTGCAAAAGTTACTTTATAGCTATAGGATTAATGCTCCATCTCCTAACTTGTAGTTATATTCGATGCAAGTCAAGGTTCGGGTTGCAGATCTTTCGACTCTTAAGCAAACGCACGTACAGTATTTTAGATCTGCTGCACACTGAGGTAACAGCAGTGGAGATAAAAAAAAGTCCAACATCATATCTGAGACGGAGTCTGCTGCTACTTCAAGTCGGTTAACTACTACTAAAAAAGTCCTTCAAGTCGGTTAACTACTACTAAAAAAGTCCAACACCGTATCTGAGACGGAGTCTGCTGCTACTTCAAGTCGGTTAACTACTACTAAAAATGTCCAACATCGTATCTGAGACGGAGTCTGCTGCTACTTCAAGTCGGATAACTACTATATGTTGTGGCAAGAAGAAGCAGCAGGAACAAAACTTTGGTCAGTGTTCTAAACATAAAATGCAATGAAGAAACATAAAGAATTTAAAATATAATAAATGTGCTAGCATGTGCTCTATGCAGCTCGGGGAACAGTTTTTTTTTACCGCCAGCGTATAGCCACCACTCAACAATTTAGCAACTATGTATTTAATCCATTTTGATAGGTTATATTGATTTCCTTTTAAATGTCATGTGAAATTACTTAATTAATTTACAAGTTCCTTCAGTATTACCTAGGGGAAAATTTGATACCCTAGATAAAATCTCAGTAGGGAAAAACACGAGTCAAGATTTCTATTTATTAAACTGCTACTGCTCCCAGGGCACAGGTAGAAAATTGCATTTTCTAACTTGGAGCATGTTTTCACACTACGTATGCAGGATACGGGTCTGAAATATGTCAGATATCTCTGAGAACGTTGCATTTGTTCTATTGAAATTTCACAGATTAAAGCTAGATTTAAGAAATGATACAGGGGCATCAGCTGTTGTTACTACGCTGCCGAGCTGTTCATCGATGACCATTTTTATGCTGAACTTTGTCGAAGCAAAGACAGGCCGTTAAGTAGGTATCACTAGTTTCCAATGGACTTTCGGGGTTACTGTTCTTTTCGCTAAAGCTTTCTGATATTGGCTATTCAATGTTTACCAATTTCTTTGGATTCACAAACCATCGAACATCGTTCGTTCAATAATGGCTAGTTTCTTTTATTTATATAGACGAACAGTTCGATGCAAAAGAGAATAAAACTACAGTCTGACCATTTTATCAAGGCAGTTCGGCCGTGGTGAAATTCCTCTACAAACTTGCCAATTCTATGGGCATTTCTGAGATTTTGTTCGGCCCACATCTTAGCCCCGCCCACTACCTGTATATAGAGAAATCTCAGAAATACCTACAGAATTGGCACCGCAATAGAGGAATTTGACCACGACCGAACTGCCTTGTTAAAAGGGTTAGGCTCTAGTTGTTTATATATGTATGTTATTCTGGCCATATCCCTGTGGCGTTCTTCGGACGAGGTCCTGGTGGCATTATACTCGCAAACTATCTAGTGCATTGGTAATACTAAGTTCCGTGGCCGGCGGGAGAGCTGGCAGCCAGGATGGCTTGAAGTTCTTTCTCCCTCTTTTTTCATTGCTGGATTTTGCTATTTTAGAAGTTTGATTTTTTTTTGTGTTCGGTGCACTCAAGTGCCTCAACCTATCAGTGCAATGCACATGATGATTTTTACCATTTAATAATAAGTTAATTGGCAGCCAAGATTTAAAAATTACAGAGATTATTGATCTATATGCATTCAATACTCGCTGCTTTGTACTAAACAGATGCCAAGCCTATTGGCAGCAAAGTGCTATTTAGGCAAACCATTTACTTAGTAATATTCGTTTTTAAAAACAAAGCTCTGCACTGTCTATAGTGGCGGTTTTAGTGATTTTTGTTTTCTAGGAGGGAGATACTTCACAGACTTTGAAAAACAAAGCGTTTTCATCGATTTCCTTCACAGTTGTACTTTTAAACAGGGTTGTTTCAGAGGGCATCCCGCTTTTAAACAGGGTTGTTTCAGAGGGCATCCCGCTTTTAAACAGGGTTGTTTCAGAGGGCATCCCGCTTTTAAACAGGGTTGTTTCAGAGGGCATCCCGCTTTACTATCTGCAGTACTGCCCTGAAATTGTCGCCCCAGTTTACCACGCATACCTCCGCCAAGCAAAGCAACGGTAATAATAAATTGGAGTTGATTCTGAAACTATTGTTTCCTTTGTATCAACACCAAAATTCAATCATTTGTGCCTTTTGAAAGAACTAACAGCTTCTGTAATTTTCTTGAAGATACGTTCATAACTTTTACAGTTATATATGCTGCTAACAAACATTTTGACAAACATTAGTCAAACCAAAAAATAGACCAACCGAGCATCACCAACATTTAATCTTTTATTTCTTTTAACTTAACTAATAATTCCTGTAAATTTCATAAAGATCTATTCATAACTTTTTGAGTTGCTATGCTGAAAAGCATACAACCGAGCACAGCGGCAAACGCACGAACGAACAAAGACATCGTCACAAAAATTTTGTCATTTATTCTTCGTAAAATACTTGACAACTCATGTAAATTTTATAAAAATCTGTCCATAAATTTTAGAGCTGTGGTGCTAAGAAAGAATAGGCAAACAAACAAAGCAACAAGCAAGCAAACAAACAAACAAACGGTTGAATGGATCTTCAGAAATGTTATTCATATGTTACTGGTGAAATGCCTAACAATCCCTGTAAGTTTCGTAAAGATCCGTTCATACCATTCTGAGAGAGAAACAGAGCATAAAAAAGGTGTGCAAATACGTACGGAACAATGCAAGAAGTACCGTCATGTATCTGTCTTTATCGAGACACAAGTGCAAAATATTTGCTGACATAATAAAATCGTGATTAATTTTAGTTGTGAAATATAAATACGAAGAAAGGTTAGGCGAGATATAAATTAGACAGACCGCATAACGAAAGACAGGAGTAGGCTAAGCGACAGACATCAGCTCAGACGGGTTGGGTTAAGTTAGAAACACTACCTCAGGCTATAACATGGCAAGTGAAAACATTTTCCAAATGTAGAATATCCCCGGATCCCGTAGAGGACAGCTACCTAAATAGCAGGACAACTATCCCCATATAAGGTTAACTAACTTTTGGAAGGATAACTACCAACTGGGAGAACAACAACCTCCAGGAGGACGACTACTTCTGGGAAGTCAACTGCCCCCAGGAGGACAACTACCTACTGGGAGGGCAACTACCTATTTGCACTAATAAACAAGATAAAATTAGATGTGCAACGAATTGCTTTAAAATCCAATAACAAGCATACCGCTACCAGGAAATTCCCAAACACTTGAAACAAAGTTATTAAACCGTGAATTTTTCATGGGTCCAGCTAATTTTCTGCTTAACTTCCTTACGTAGGATGCAATGCAACTGCCAACTTGAATTAGAGAACCTTACAGATTAGTATGCTAAACTTACCAACACCAACCAAGCTTCCCTCCAGTGATACCCTGAAAAACAAAGTTTATTTGCCCGTACTCGATTCTGCTCTTAATACGGAGCTCTTTATCCAGGATACTCGATGGTGCCACATAACTCGGAGATTTTTTTTTCTCAAGTGAACTGTTGTTCTCTTGAAAGAAGAACCCAAATTAGATAAAATTATTAGCTGCCATTAAATCCTCTTATTCTTTACCCGCCTGTAGACAACTGAAGTTTGGATGAAGAAAATCTCAGAAAAGAGTACAATTCACAACGCAAGAGCTAGAGTGCTTAGAGAAGCTATATGTACGGCAACTGCATTGATTGTACTTCAATGTTGGCAACGAAAGAACTGAATTCAGATATACGTTTGCCATAATCTGCAACGCGGCCTATGTTCTATCTATCAGTTTTGGGTGAAGCTTGCAGGATGACTGCAGCCTCCAACCTGGTCTAATTTCCGCCTGTTTTGTTAAAGCGTGACAGAAAATGAATAAATATCTAAACAAACAAGCCAACATACAAATTCACATGGGTCTTTACTCTCTTTATTATATTTTAGATATTACATGCTGAATTGTCACTCTCCCATATGATTCACTGCTATTTACTAATACATTCATCTATTGTTCCCGCTGTGGCTTACGCAAGTCCGTTTGTGACTTCATAGCTCATAATCTTGGTTCTGCATTGTCCCGTGTTCTTTCTTTATCATGAAGTTTGTAAGTGTCGCAAGTGTCATTTACAGACTTCATGATAAAGCAAGAACACGTGACAATGTAGAACCAAGATACTGAGCTATAAAGTCACAAATGGTTTGCATAAGCCACGGTGGAAACAGTAGATGGATGCATTACTGAAATAACAGTGAATGTTATGGGAGGGTGACACACTAAGAATAATGTAGCACATTGGGTGGTCATACCTGAGAATATTCTTCAAAGGTCGTGAAAGGAGAAGAGATTGCAAAGCAGAACTCCACTACTCGCGTTGGCCAGCAGGAAACTGAGGTCTGTTCGGTGTCTGTACGCAGTGCACCTGCTTTGACTATAAGAAATCCATAGTCTAACATATCATTTGCGACTCAAATTTTCGCTGCATGTCCAATTTTCTGGTGAATGTTCCAGCATAAACTGGACTTTGGCAAGTAATGTCAGTAATCAAGCTCGTTAGCGCTCCAAATACTGTCCTGAAGTGTGCTGAGTGATGTACTTAATTATTCGTTCACCAGAACTTTCGCTTGGCAAAAGCCACCATTTTGTTTCTAACCTTCGTATCACATTAGATTTCGTGCGGACAGCCCCAGCCCGCTGCTCCCGTCGATAGAGAAGCTGCAACTGTAGCACAGTGCTACCTTGCAGCGTAAGTGTCAGACATACACTGGGCCCCGGACAGGCACGTTGACGACACTACACGCCGTCCTCGGACACGGGCACTTTAAAAGCCTACACTATTCGCGAAACAGCTGCAATGTACTTCCGTCCGCTGTATCGGATTGTGTGTTGTCAAACGCTGGGTACCGCATTCGTTCGACGCAGAGCGTTTATGCTCCTGATAATAGTTTTCCTCAAATTATTATTCTCTACTATTTTCCTGGATGACGTTTTTCTGTAGGTTTGGATAGGCTCGATGGAAAGGATAGACGCAAAACGCCACTCGCCCCGGCAAGAACTATATAGAAACCATTAACTCTTTAAAAAAATATATATTTTTGAACTAATCCAGTTTATAATTCACTATATAATTAAAGACAATTGTTGGTCGCTTGCTCTCTCGCTCCAATGCTGGTCCGTCTCTCCGTCACGCAGTTAAGAGTTTAATAGGAGAAAATTCATGCACTGAAAAAGAAGTTGAGATACCATACAATTTCAGCGCTTGGGGTACCGGTGACAAAATATCGAGACCTAGAAGCCGGAGACCTAGGGCCCGAGACCTAGGGGTCGGAGACCTAGGGGCGAAAGTAACGACTTACTATAGCATCATCAACTTAGAAGTGCGACTCGTCTGCGGAAAAATATAACTTAAATGTACGCAGCCAAATTTCAACAGCTGGAGGTTCAACAATCAGTTGGTATCCACAATACGGTGAGCCCTGGGCATGTCCAGTGAATTCTTTTGCCTGAACTATATTTTTCTTAGTGCAACTTGAAGTTTGACCAATTCCAAGCTGATATGCTATCGCAAAACTCATGGCTGTACAGCTTGCGTTTCACTAATGGAAGATCAGGCCTGCAGGTATAATTCAGTGAAACCTATAATGGGAACCGCAACAATAAACAGCTCAATCACAAAATTTTTGCAGCCATTTTTGACGGCTTGGCCTTCTCATATATACAGTATATATCGTTTTCTGAAGCCGTGAAATCAAACCACACAAAAATGAAATGCAGACTGACTCGGCACCTGAGCTTAGTCTTTCTAGGGATAAAGAATTATTATCACACGAGAACAAAGTGAGAGAGGTAATGATGATGATATTTTCGTTGAAAATTTAAGTATATATACTTGTCTGTCCACTCATGAAGTGGTAAAAGGAGTTGAGCAATGCTCATAATTTTTTTTTTTTACAGGGAGTCTGGTGGGTTGCTCTCGATGTGACCCATGCCAAAATACTAGGATAAGCTGGCCAGCAAAAATAACGGCTATGAAAATTGCTCCCACCGAGGGTGATGGTCTTACGCCACGAGGCGTTCTTGTGTGTACTGCCTTAGTTGCCTAATTGACATTATGGCTACAGGTTTAATGTTTCATTTCCTAACTGAAAGTTAAGTTCGACTTAAGTTAAGGTTTGGCTGCAGATTTTCCGACTTTCAAGCAAACACGCGTATCTTAGCTCTGCTGAAAACCGAAACTGCAGCAATGTACATCGACCAAAAACTTCCAACATCGTATCTGAGACAGAGTCTGCCGCTACTTCATGTCGGATTACTACTACAGTATATATATATTCTTCTGGCCAAATACCTGTGGCGTTCTTCAGATGAGGACATGGTGGTATTATACACGCAAGCTATGTAGTGCATTGGTAATATTAAGCTCCCTGGCCAATGAGGGAACTATAGTCAAACCAGCTTACGGAGTCCGATGGGCGTGGCTAAGAACGCAAAGCAAAGCAACTTGGCCAAATCTCACTTCAGCGCGTCGTATAACTTGTCTCAATCGATAAAATTATATTTATATTTGAATACTCAAAGTGCATTAGTCAATAGATTAGATTTGGCACTGCTGCGTTCAATTTAGCCCCGCCCCGAAAGGACTGCTGACGCTGGTTTGACTATAGCAGCGAGGATGGAGTGAGGTTCTTTCTCCCACATTTTTCATTACTGGATTTTGCTATTAGAAGTTTGATTTTCATTCATTTGCGTTGCACTCAACCTATCACTGCAATGCACGTGATGATTTCTACCATTTAATCAGTCATATTCATTTCTAAAAACAAACCCTTGCAGGGTCTATGATGGCGGCTTTTATTAGTGATATTTCTTTTCTGTAAAAAGGAGAAACTTCACAGACTGTTAAAAAATTAAACGTGTTCGTAGATTTTCTTCATAGCTGCGCATTTAATAGAGTCGTTTGAAAGGGCGTCCCAGTTTACGATCTGCAGTTCTGCCCTGAAACCGTCCCAGTTTACCACACTAATAGATGCTTTTTGAACGCAAAAACCTATTTACGTCATTAACCTTCTATTCTTGAAGTCATTTACTTCACTAGCCACTGAAGTGGGTTGCAGTATTAACAAATTTGTGATCAAACCAAATTGTATCGAGGTTGCTAATATTCTTCGCCCTTTGGGCGCCCAATGCAAGGAAGAGTTTAAATTTCCTATTTCTTGTTGTTGAAGAAACCGTCGCGCCAGGGAGAGTGCATCTATAATGGGGCCTGCTCTTCTTCACCTGTTATCTACGGAAGTGCTTCACTGAAAACACAACTACTTATGCTATCTCTTCCGTCTAGCGGCCATTTCAGGAAAGGGAAGTTGAAGTTATGTATAATGATTAAACTATGCTGACTTTGAAGCGCACTGCAGTATGTATGTCTGAATTGATAACACACCTCACAAACCAGTAAATTCTATTACCTTGGGTCCTGTACGTTTTTCGCATACTACTATACTACCCATGCACGAAGGTGTTCCCACACAGGATCAACGCGCATGGGAACAGCAAGTCAGGAAAGAAGAGGAACATCAGACAATATTAAGATCAGTAGGAGTATGAAAGTGGAAGGAAACTCAGTAAGAAAGATTACGCTGTCAGTTCTTACTTGCATTTACATATTCGTATGTGTGACGAGCGAACGATATCACAAACCCTTAAAATTGACAGTTTACACACTTACAATTAATTATTGGTTTTAATATATTTTCTCTGGAGCTTTTGACGATAACTTTCCAGTTATTTGACAAGCTCGACAGATTTTGTTGAAGAAGAAACCCTTTCCGGTATTCTCTTACGAATAAAATAATGCTAAATAACTCTACAGAAACTGCTCTAATGATTTAATCAGTTAAATTTATTACTTATTGACTGATGTGCAGTGATATACCTTCATATTTATGCCGAACCTCGCAGTATATATATAATTCATGTATGGTGGTTTCTACTGACTTAGTGGATCAAACAGCTTTAAGGAAAACAAAAACGGCTGTATAAGATATACACGCTTTATTTCAGCCGTTATGTGAAGATACAAAGTTATAACACACTAAAGAAAGCCGAACAGCCACGCTGAGGATTATCTGCCAGAAATAATAACAAAAATGGTTCAACCAATGAGAGCATAAGAAGGCACTGTGCAACACTGGCAGGACTAATTCAACCAGGTAATCCAAGAAGTAGTTGCAATTTTCTGATGAATAATTCATAGTAAAAATGGCACGAACTTCTTTGGTTCGTCTATGTATGAGAATCAGAGCGTTATATTGTTCGTCAGTCTTCATTGCTAAAAAGTTTAAGTTCTAAGTTTAATGGGGGGGGGGGGGAGTGCTGGAGGCGTTATCTAGAGGATCTCCTCGGGCATGATTTTCATCCGGTCAAAGTTCCATCGTATAATGAATGTAATAATTCTTAATGAGTATACACCCTACCTGATGGGAATTTGCAAGAAGCACCTAACAAATCGTATTGATCGTATGCCTTGCCAGGTTGTAATTTGCGTAATGCATGTAACATATCTTATTGGGTTGACTCCCCTCCAGTTGTGGTTTGCATGGTGTATGGAACAAATTTATTGGGTATGCGACCTGGCATTAATTACAAATGAGATAAATTCATCCCAAGGTTACTTTCTGTTCCAGAGAGAACTTCAAAACTATATGAAACGGAAAAACAGAAAAAAATATCTCTCTAGTATTTACAAGATTTTACTAACAGTTATGTAGACTCATACAATATCAGCATATACCGCAGAAAAATCTACTATGAGGTTTAAATAAATCAGATTTTACAGGCTACAAAATATCCCACTCAACGACTACCTATACAATAAGAAAAACTACATACAAATAGATAATAAAGAACATTCGCTTCAGTTTTATATATATTGCAGTGCGAATCTTGCATTCGGTGATACTTTGACTTATTCTTGAAATGACAACAATTCAGAGAATCATTAGCACTCGCAGATGATGCAACGATAGCGATTAAAAACTAAGATATTAGTAGGTAAAAATTTTGGACTCACACAGAGCGTACTGATATGTTGTGAAATATTTGAACCTTGACACCACAATACTTTTATACATTGCGGTGTATTTCTCAGACTTGGATATCTTTCAGCCAAAATTTTATGCCTCTATATCTCGTGATGTAATTTCTTAAGCATAGATATCACCCAATAAAAGTTTAGTACTTTTGAGTACTTAGGTGTAATTCTTGAATATTTTTTCGCTCAGTGTGAGTTTAATACTTTTAAATAATGATGTGCATTTCGCCAACGTGGATATCTATGACGGACCAATAGCAACACCGTCAACATTCAATAAAAATAAAAAATTAATTCACTGCAGATTAACTGATTTTTTAGTATTTTATACGTAGTTCCGGGTTAGCAGTTTGTCACGCGTGCGAGAGCAATACAACATTAGTGCTATGTTATCTTGTAAATAACAGATTTATTAAATGATAAAGCATATAGAATGTGCCTATTCCTTGACTTGAGGATGGCATTTGATAGAGTTGAAAAATTACTGTTGTTGAAAAACGACCACTACGGTATTCATGGAACAGCTTATGCAGTTAGTGCACGTTCTCTATCTAATACGGACCAGTAAGTACTCTTTAATGATTTTAAATTTCAGGTTTTACCCATCATCCTTGGAGTTCCCGAGGCACCGTATTTGCACCATTGCTATTCAATATTTTTATCAATAATATTACTACTCTCGGTATGAAGTAAATGATACCTTATTTTTACCAGCAGATGCAATTTTCACTTAGCCATAACCAATACAAAGTATATGTTCAGAAGGTAGTCGGAATGGTTAAATTAGAATAGATTAATTGCTGATGAAAATAAAACTAAGTTAATGTTGCATATGCTCTCCATACTCTCGCTTTGAGTTACACTCTGATTATTGCAACGATTAAAAACATTTAGAATGGGTGTCTCAAATACGATATCATGGGGTAATTCTTGATGATCAATTTAGCTTCAAAACCTAAATAGAAGAAGTGGGTCGAAAGCTCAGCAGAATTTTTTTAATAATTTTGGCAGGGTTCTATTAAGGCAATTAATTATTTAAAAAAAATATAATTTATTAGCCAATTCTGCATTCGTTCAAAATATTATTATCTGGGGGTATTCCTTCGGTGCTACATTCGCAAATTAGAATAGAGTCCGAATAAAATTTCAAAGTGAATACGTCTTAACGAGGTAAAAATATACTGTTGAGTTGTAGTGGTACGTACTATACCTGATTAATTATACAAGTTCAGTATGTGTGCAACAATTCGTTGCTTGCGTTTATCGGATCACTTGTACATAACTATCTGCAAATATTAAAAATTATTACAGTTCACTCAGTTCCCAACAAAATTATGAACTGAGATACTCCATTCTCAATCCCCCAAACTTGCTTCTTGTTGTAGAGAATTGTTGAACGATTTTTAATCGGTGTGTCTTGTTTTTAGAATAATAGAATAACANGTTCACTCAGTTCCCAACAAAATTATGAACTGAGATACTCCATTCTCAATCCCCCAAACTTGCTTCTTGTTGTAGAGAATTGTTGAACGATTTTTAATCGGTGTGTCTTGTTTTTAGAATAATAGAATAACAACGCATTTATTAAATCCGATGCCTAATAACGCATTAAAAAATGGTATTTAGATTGCGTGCTGTAATTGTACTGACTTTGAGTTGGAAACAAAGTCCTTGTAGTTTTTAATACATGAAACGTTTTAGAAATGTTTTTCGAAATAACAGTATATCAATAATAGATTCTGAATTGATCTTTGCAACTTTTTCCCAATGTTCAACAACATTTTTAATGCATCGTTGGTAAAACTATCCGGCTTTGACTCGGAAAAACTCATTCAACTTCACTATCAATGCCGCGGTAGTATTGAAACGATTCTGCCCATAACATTTATTGTTTTACAGTCACCATTTTTAGCTTGCAGTGTCAACTCTGTAAAGAATCGTAGCTTGTAGCTATGAGTTGAGCGGTGACCAACAAGCAAACGGGCGGAGATCGTGGCTTGTTGATTCTTGTTGCTATCACATAAGGCGTGCGGAACCCATGATGCATACTTCAGAATCTTTCCTATCGAGTGAAGATGCTTCTGTACAGCAGTGTGGGAGAATTCCAGTTTCTGTCATTGCACGATTTTCGTGCAAACATGTTTTAATCGTTCCTCATCGTTCTGTCGTTAGACGATTTGCGTGCAAACATGGTTTAATCGTTCCTCATCGATCTCAACTGGGCGACCAGAACGAAGTTAATCTCTGAGGCCAAGATTTCCATTTTTGAATTCGGTATAGCAATAACGAGCGGTCATTTCACCTATGGCGCTGCACAAATAGCACAAACGTTCTGAGCAGCTATTGTGGCTTTAGAACCTTTGGTTGCAAGAAAAAAAAAATGTCGAAAATACAAATTTTTTCCACTTTTAGTTCCATTTTGGTTGGCGGAAAATAATTGAAAATTAACTAAGAATGCTCAAAAATGAGAAAAATAGGCTGCAAATGTGTTCAAAATATAATTTTTTGGAAAAAATATGTAACGTAATTGAAAAAATAATACATTATAAAATGTTAAAAAACGCAAGAATTTAGTTTCAAAACTAATTTAATTGTCCCTTTATGCCCAAAACTTCCACATTTTTCTCTAGTAGCTTCGCAGATCTGTTAGTGTATGTGTATTGTCAATTCGAGATGTTTTCAAACTTTCAGTTATAATGCGTAGCTGTGTGCAGTAAACCTATCCAGTCTAAAGTTTGAAACTTGTCAATTAGAAAAGCTTAGTACTCATAGATAATGAGGTTTATTTTTCTTACATGAAGATCACTGGGTTCACAATTATTTCCGTTTTGATACACTTATTTTGCCTCTTTTTAGACCTCAAAAAAGCATTTGATACTGTAAATAGAGATATTCTGTTGAGAAAGTTGGATAACTATGGCATTAGAGGTTCCCTTAACTCACTTTTTAGCAGTTATTTGACCAACCGCAAGCAGTTTGTTGTCGTAAGAGAGGCCAAATCTTGCACTAAGGACATTCACATTGGTGTACCACAAGGATCAGTGTTAGGACCACTTCTTTGCAATGTTTACATAAATGACTTTTTATTTGAAGGTATACGTACACAGCTTTTTGCAGATGATGCTGTTTTTTGTGTTAATTCAAATAGTTTCGAAGGTGTTATCGAAAAGGTGAAACAGTTTATTGTCAGTTTAAACGCTTGGTTAACCTTGAATAGGTTGACCCCGAATGTAAGTAAAACCAAGCTAATGCAATTTAGTGCGACGAAAATCGATAATTTACCATATGTATATTTTAATACTGTTAAGCTTGAATGGGTCTCAACATTCAAGTACCTCGGAGTGACTATTGACCGAACGCTTTCTTTTTCAGAACATGTTGCTACCCTGTGCAATAAGCTAGCAAATGCAAAAGGAGC
>LQNS02278139.1:17213496-17223937 GCA_001587735.2 Parhyale hawaiensis | reverse complement strand
AAGTTAGAAATTCATTGAAATCTAGTACATTTGATCCAGGAGGCCTATAGAAACACGAAAGAATGAACTTAACTTTGTTATCGCCTATGGACAATGTCAAAAGTTCTACCAGATCAGAATTGATTGACAAATCTCGTAACTCCGTGACTCTCCACTTTTTCAGTACATAAACAGTGATGCCGCCCCCATGGACATTTCTATACATACTATGTTTGACATAATCAGCCATTTCAAAACCAAAATCTACCGACCCGTCCAACCACGTTTCAGTGAGAACAATAATATCAAACACAAAATTTAGATGGAACGAAACGAACGAAACGAATGGAACGAAACAGAAAAAAACAGGTCCGCCAACCAGGTCAACCACGCGAATAGGATGAATCGCAGGGCTACGATGTAATGTTGTAGCCCCGAGTTGTATACGGTACGGGGTATGCTCCCAGTACCCGGACAGCCCCTTGATTCCTTACTCAACCAAAGGGCCTGACAAACGGAGACTCACAACAGTACAATGAAGTGAAGCAATAGTAGAGAGGAAGGGGCGATATGCACTCGCAGTTTTCAGTGTTGAAAAATGACGTGGTGAAATGTCTTGAATGATCAAATTGAGTGGGGTTTTCAAAATGAACAACTGTCTATATTGTATTACTTGGGTTCAAAGGGTTGATGTTTTATTCGGGTATCGTGCAAAATGGGTACCCTGATAACACATTTTGGGAAATTGGAAAATGAAATTTACTTGGGGATACAAAAATATATTGGGAAAGGGTTACAACATGGCTATGACACAGCAGCGTTCCGGAATCAACCAAATTGAAGCAGTTCATTTGTATCCATGATGAAAATAAATATAAATAAATTCCAAAATATAGCTGTCATAACACTTGACGAGTAGTCAGATAAGTCAACGGAACCACTGCTTCAAACTGGATGATTTCTGACGCCCTTCACACATACAAATACGGTCAACAGTTCAGGAATTACATAGGTAATTGCCAAGTGAGATGAAATGTATGAAATTGTAGTAAGGGTTGACGCTTTATTACCTCCGCCAAGGAGATTATGTTTTCGTCGTGTTTGTCTGTCTGTTTGATGTTTGTCTCTCTGTCTGTCTATCAACAAGATAACTCAAAAAGCTATGAATCGATTGGATGAAATTTACAAGGATTGTTAGGTATGATAGGAGAAACAGATGATTAAATTTTGGTGAATATATGTCCATCCGTGTGTTTGTTTGTCTGCGTCATTTTTCTCGATGCCATAACTCAATAAGTTATTCATGGATTTTGATGAAATTAACATGAGTTGTTAGGTATATAACAAAGAGTATATGACCAAATTTTGGTAATGGTCCGTTTGTTCGTTCGTGCGTTTGTCACTGTTTGTAATTTTATGCTTGTTAGCACAATAACTCAAAAAAATAATAAGTGGATCTGTATGAAATTTATAGGAGTTGTTAGTAATGGTACAAGACATTAATGAATCAAAAAATAATGATCAAATTTTGGTGCAGATCGGTTGGCTCGCTTGTACGTTTGACTCATATTTGTCATAACGTTTGTGAACAGTATAACTCAAAAAGTTATGAACTGATCTTCAAAAAAATTGAACAAGCTGTTATTAATATATATAGGCATATGCGATTAGATTTTGGAGTTTATGCAAAGAAAATTATGGTTTCAGAGCCAATTTGAATTTTTGCTACCGTTCCCTCACTTGGCGGAGGTATGCGCTCTGAGAGTGCTCTAGTTCTGAGACTAGTTCCTTACATGGATGTGTCTTTATGGTTACATATGAGTATGTTCTTCGTAGAAAATACTTCCCCTTAGCCGAGCACGACACTGAGCTTTCCTTGTAGATTTAAGAAGCTAATTTAAAGGAATTGATATAAAATGGGCACACATACCTACAGGAAATTTCCGGTAGCAGGCTGACGAGCTTGTTACATACTATGCCTTGATGTTCGTAATTTCAAAGAATTTCTGGATGATCAGTCCCCGTGTGTTCGCGATACGAAAGTCAGTCAGAACCATGTCATCCTTAGTGAAATAAATATAGGAGCAGAACACGACCAGCGACCACAACATGTAGCAGTGAAACAATGGCCAATTCCAGAGACCCTGTATGCTTCTACACCCCCTAAGGCAATACGCTACGAGCGATATCCCGTCAATTCTATAATCCCTCCAAAATAAGCGCCGAAGTAGTATGACACGACTTGAGTGAAAGATCTCTCTGGGCAGTAAAAACTACAAGGAGTAGGCGCTATTATCGAGTGCGGGTGGAGCTGTTGACTAATATAGCGTCCTAGTAAGGATCAATAATTGAGAGTACTCTTCTATACCTAACTGCAACAGCTCGGATGCATACGAGCTGCTGACCGTAGGAGCCGTGGGGAAACCTGGGGTTTGGTACACTTGTGATACAGTCTAGAAATGGGGGCTGTTTTGGTACTACACCCGCTATTATATCTTGGAGGAAAACTCGAGTCCCTGAGGTTTACGCTAAATGCACAATTGATCTTAAATACTGTAGCTCTAAAGAAATTGTATGCCTTCGTAATACAAACCAGAGGTTTGAACATAACGGTCTCCCAGTGCAGTCCACGGTTCTCTCCTCTCCCCTGTCGACCACCCTACCTCTCGCACTGTGTTCGGTACGTGTTATATACGTACCGAGACGCTTATTATGAAGGATGCCAATTATTACCAGAATTATAATTTTTAGGCAAAATAGCAGAAGTTTGGATTACAATAATGTAAGATGGTGACATGTATTCGCAGTTGTAAGGAAAGAGTTATTCAAAATGTTCCTAGATAATGGAATGTTCGTAGGTACAATAAACTTCTTTGTGTGCACCCACCAAGCCCGGGGTAACAAAGACGGTAGGCGGACAGTCTGTGTGCGGCAGCCGTTGAGTTAGTGCGGCTGGCTGTACACAATTTTCGGCGGCCCCGGCGCTGTTTTGGCGTTCGGGGTGGAGAAGTGTTGTTACAAATTCCCTTGTGAAATTCTGAAATAGACTGAATTGATCGAAACCGAGTTTACCTTTGAAACCCCTACAATCCTTCGATTTCCCGGTCCGTAGGAAGTCATAGGCCCAAGAAATAACCAGGCTTATGAAAAATGACATGAAAGATACAATGAAGGATAGAAGCAGTGAAGTATCGGAATAATATATTTATTCATAGTAATATCCATACAAATTCAACTTTGAGTATAGGTTTCAATTCACCTTTGTCATTTCAATTCATAAATCACTTCATTTCAAATTTTGCGTGAGAGGTTATGTTATTCTTACACTGTTTCCCATCAAAGATCATAAGACATTAATTTTTTTTTAACACCGTTGGCCCACTGCCACGAGTATATTTATAGATAAGCATCTCGGCGATTCACACTGTAAGGCTGGATGGAGGCTACCAATGACTTGAGGTAACACCAGCCGCTAACTAATTAGCGGCTCTGCAAGCGGTATTCGCCAGAAGCGACAGTGTGGGGAACCGCAAGGCATCTGCTGTAATCGATACATTTCATCTCGCAAGGGTGAAGAGCGAGTGAGTTCTGCACAGAGCTCGGTATATGGCTCATTTCGATGGACGCTCATTCGTCGCTCAATGCCGAGGTTCGTTCTTAAGGATTATCTATTATCACTGCGGAAAAGCTTACTTAAGTGCCCGCGGCTCATTAACTATCGTGAAATTATCTGCAAATTGCAACTATTATCTTCGACCTGGAAAATGACATTCCATGGTTTTCAATAAAATTAAAAATGACGTTACGAACAGTTAGCCGACACTAGAGGACGCGTAGTTTTGCTGCCGAGATACTAGGCGAGCCACAAATCTGTGAAGCACTGCCAGTCTGCCACTGGCCTCAGTGGCCAGCACTGCCCAGCAATAGTGATGGAGTGTTCGCTTAGGATGGTGTTTCTGCCCGGATCTTCTGCTTCTGCCTATGAAAAAGGGAAGTTTAAGGCCTAGCGGCCCTTTCTGCATCTCCAGGGCGGCCTTGATCCTCTCAACTTGCTTCCTATCTCTTCCTTCTCTTTGTCTTTGTAGTGCCCGCCCTCCGGTCGCCTGCCCTGAATTATATATTTACTTCTATTTGTAATCGTTAGCCTGATCGTTCTCTCCAAAATTTGAAATTAGGTAGGTATATGGAGGATGCATAAAGTTAGTCCTGTACTTACGCACCTGATGCTGTGCTCAACTGAGGCCTTCTCCTGCTAGCCGAAATTTTCAATAACGAATCCTTTTACTATAATCTTCTATCCATAAAGCCGCGTCTACACGACGATCTTTTTCGTCGAAGTTTGTGATCGCGGAGAGATTTTGATCACCAAACACACGCGGAGAGCCTTCGAAGTCCGTGATCTCTGATCGCCGACAGTGCTGGAAATCACGATCAAAAATCGCTATCACAAAAAGTTTGCAAACTATTAAGGGGGCCTTTTCAAAATTTTTATTTTTGAACTGATTTTTCTGAAATTTGCACATAAGATGTAGAATTAAGAAATAAAAACATTTTTTTCATGCAACTTTTTCAGTTTAGGCCTTAGTTTCTTCAGAAAATGAGATTTTCATTTTTTCATTTTTTTATTTATTTTATTATAAATTTTAAAAAGAACGTAAGTCGATGAGTTTTTATGCTACACTAAAAAAAGACAGTTTTGGAATCCATGAAACATTCCTAACAACGCTAAGGAGGGGTTTTTGAATTTCCTTTTCGTTTTCTATTGACATGAGACTTTAGATGGGTTACCGAAGAATTCATATAGTATGTAAATTTTCTTGATATTTCATTTAATAATAAAAAAACTAAAAGGAAATTGAAAAAATCCCTCCTTAGCGTTGTTAGGATTGTTTCAAGGATTCCAAAACTGTCTTTTTTTTAGTTCTTTTTTATTCTGAAAAATCAAATTTTTCAGGGCGGCAAATTTTATGTTTTTGTGGATGAATTTTGTAAAACATGCGCTGTTTACACACCTTTACGTGAACTGTACAAAATAGATATCATGTAAAGGTGGATGTTTATGGAATGTATCGTCATTCACTAATAAAAATATGAAATAGCTATACCTTTAGATGAATAAATAATGAAAAAGTCAATTTTCGACCCCTCTGGACCCCCTTTCCAACCCTTTTTTTTTGGGGGGTTTTAGTGCTGCTAGCCCCCTAAAAATTTGGGACGTAATAGCCCTTCGTATACTGATAATTTTGCAGCAAAAAAAGAAAAAAAAATAAATTTTGACCCCCTCCGGACCCCATCTGGACCCCCTTTGCCCTCCCCCCTTTCGGGGGTTTCTAGTGCTGCTAGCCCCCTAAAAATTTGAGACGTCATAGCGCCATACCTGAAGACACTTTTTGAGCATAAAACAAAAAAAATTTCCGTGAAAAGGCCCCCTTAAGCCGCGTCTACACGACAATCTTTTCAGAGATCACAAACACAAGAATCGACGATCAAAATCACAAACAATTTCACCTCCTTGTTCCAACGGCATCAAAAACAGAAGCCACGATCAATTTAAGGTCACTAAACGCAAATTCGGCATTCCATGACTATTACTCGATATTCCACCAGCACATTAACGGCCAGATATTTATTGTAGTTGAAGATGCTGATTGGCGGGCTAAACTTTATGTATACTGGCAAAAATTATAGCTAAAAATTCATTCACTGGCATGCCCTCAAATGCAGAAATGCACAAGAAAAAACAATAATTTCTCATTTTTTATTTATAAATATACTCAATTTCTACTGCATTTCACACTGTGTACATCCGTTTATTCCATTAAAACGGAACTCTTGCTCCATTGTAGCTTTTACTAAAGAAAAAAAAGGTACAGACGTAATTTGAGGAATATGTTACAGTTATTACTAATTGGCCACACATAGTTGCCAAATGCTTCCCGCAGTACAGAAGTCCGAATCAAACATAAATAAAGATCGCAAAGCGGGCACATTTCAATAGAAAATTATGCTTTAATTACTAAACAATATTTGTGAAATAGATACATCTATTTACAGAACGTCAAGCCACGTCTACACGACGATCTTTTTCGTCGAAGTTTGTGATCGCGGAGAGATTTTGATCGCCAAACACACGCGGCAAGCCTTCTAAGTCCGTGATTTTTGATCGCCAACAGTGCTGGAAATCACGATCAAAAATCGCGATCACAAAAATTTGCAAACTATATTACGCTCTGTAAATAGATGTATCAATTTTACAAATATTATTTAGTAATTAAAGCATATTTTTCCATTGAAATGTGCCCGCTTAGCGAATTTCATTTATGTTTGATTCGAACTTCTGTACTGCGGGAAGCATTTGACAACTATGTGTTGCCAATTAG
Organism: Parhyale hawaiensis; assembly: GCA_001587735.2. Taxonomy (NCBI): domain Eukaryota; kingdom Metazoa; phylum Arthropoda; class Malacostraca; order Amphipoda; family Hyalidae; genus Parhyale; species Parhyale hawaiensis. The sequence continues at coordinate 17,217,578 of LQNS02278139.1, read as the reverse complement.
TAATAACTGTAGCATATTTCTCAAATTACGTCTGTCCTTTTTTTTTTTTCATTAGTGAAAGCTACAATGGAGCAAGAGTTCCTTTTTAATGGAATAAACGGATGTATACAGTGTGAATTGCAGTAGAAATTGAATAAATTTATAAATAAAAATGAGAAATTATGGTTATATCTTATGCATTTCTGCATTTGTGGGGATGTCTGTGAATGAATTTTTAGCTATACTTTTTGCCAGTATACATAAAGTTTAGCCTGCCAATCAGCATCTACAACTACAATAAATATCTGGCCGTTAATGTGAGGGTGGAATATCGATTAATAGTAATGGAATGCTGAATTTGCGTTTAGTGACCTTGAATTGGTCGTGGAGGCGAAATTGTTTGTGATTTTGATCGTCAATTCTTGTGTTTGTGAACGCTGAAAAGATCGTCGTGTAGACGCGGCGAATAAGAAGTCAGAAGAATTTAATGACGACGGTAGAAATAGTTTATTCAGTTTGCTCTGCGTTGGGACCGGGCCTTACTGCTCGCTGAAACTCTCACGTGTCGGGACCAATTTTTTTTATGAATTACTAGAAGAATGAAAGAACTATAAATTTTACCTGAAGTTATCAAATGTTTATTGATGAGTTGATACAGTTACATCTATTTATTCGTTTCTAAACGTCAAAGCTGAAGCTGTTAATAAGCAATATGATAAACCGTGTCCTCACCTTAATCGAATAAAAACTTAGCGCTTGATGAGTTATATTAAATTACCCTGCGCGTTATAAGAAAACTTTACATTATTATGGGGTAATTCTTGACGATATATACTAAGCTTCAAAACCTAAATTGAAGAAGTGGGTCAAAAGCTCAGCAGAATTTGAATAATTTTGGCAGTGTTCTATTAGGGCAAGCGTAATTATTTGAAACAAATCCATAATTTTTTAGCAAATTCTGTGTTCGTTTTAAATATTATTATCTGGGTGCATTAATTCAGTGTTACATTCGCAAATCAGAATAGATTCTGAATAAAATTTTAAGGTGGATACGTCTTAATGAGGTAGAAATATATTGTTGAATTGTAGTGATATGCACTATGCCATATTATTGATACAAGTTCAGTATGTGTACAACAATTCGTTGCTTGCGTTTATCGTATCACTTGTACAAACTCCATTCTCAATCTCTCAATCTCGCAAACTTGCTTCTTGTTGTAGAGAAACGTTGAACTATTTCTAAACGGCGTGTCTTGTTTTTAGAATAACAACGTACTTATTAAATTCGATTCCTAATAATGCATTCAAAAAGTGTTATTTAGATTGCGTGCTGTATTGTCTTGACATTTGGCTGAAAACTAAGTCCTTGGTAGTTTTTTTTAATAAATTAAACGTTTTTAAGGAAATGTTTTATAGAAATAACAGTTAATAATAGATTCTGAATTGCTCTTTACAACTTTTTTCCCATTGTTCAACAACATTTTCAATGCATCGTTGGTAAAACTATCCGGTTTTGACTCGAAAACTCATCCAACTAGGCTATGAATTCGGCGGTAGCATTGAAACGATTCCGTCCAAAGCATTTATCGTTGTACAGGCATCATTTTTATTTCCAGTGTGCCGGCTCGGTGTGGGAGAATTACCCGAACTGCTGTATAGTTGAAGGGAACGTCATGAGACGATCTATTTAAAAGAAATTTGTTCAGAGTTCGATGCTTCTAAGGCTCGTAGAATCAAAAGTAAATGATGCCATCGCCTCTATATGACGACACCTGTAGTTTGTCTTTGCTTGGTAACTTGGTATTTTACATACGAAAACTTGAGGATGAGTTCGGTGTTCTACCGTCAGTATCAACGTAATAATCGATAAGAATGGAAGGATATAAACACCAGTGATTCTCCTGTAGTTGATATTCAATAAAGAAGAAAACACAGTAAGTCCAGGTGTCTGTATACTTGAAATATCTGTCCACGCAGAGATCTAAGTGTGTCTCTATGCAAGTGAGCTACACACCATTGCTCGTAACGGTTACGTGACTGGAGGTGTTTCTGAAGATGATCTCACACCGGCTAAAGCTACGCAACGGCTTATATAGGTTTGAGGGTGCAGGGCATCAAGCGCGCACATCAGTGTCGACTTTGTAAAGAATCGTAGCTTCTGCCTATTAGTTGAGCGGTGACGAACAAGCAAACCGGCGGAGATTGTGGCTCGTCGATTTTTGTTGCTGGCACTTAGGGCGTGCGGAACCCATGATGCATATTTCTGAACCTTTCCCATCGAGTGAAGATGCTTCTGTACAGCAGTGCGGGAGAATAGCAGTTTCTGTCGTTTGACGATTTTTGTGCAAACATCGTTTAATTGTTCCTCATCAATCTCAACTGGGCGACCAGAACGAGGTTAATCTCTGAGGCCAAAATTTCCATTTTTGAATTCGGTATACCAATAACAAGCGGTCATTTCAGCTATGGCGCTGCACAAACAGCACAAACGTTCTAAGCAGCTATTATGGTCTTAGAACCTTTGGTTGCAAGCAAAAAAGATCTCGAAAATACTAATTTTTTCCACTTCACGTTCCATTTTGGTTGGCTGAAAATAATTGAAAATTAACTAAGAATGGTCAAAAATGATCAAAATAGGCTGCAAATGTGTTCAAAATATCATTTTTGAGAAAAAAAATCTATCACGTAATTGAAAAAATAATACATTATCAAATGCTAAAAAAGCAAGGATTTAGTTTCAAACCTAATTTAATTATCACTATATGCCCAAAACTTCCACATTTTTCTCTAGTAGCTCCGCAGATCTGTTAGTGTTTGTGTATTGTCAATTCGAGTTGTCTTCAAATTGTCAGTTATAATGCGTAGCTGTGTGCAGTAAACCTATCAGCCAGCCTAAAGTATAGAACTTGTCACTTAGAAAAAGCTTAGTACTCATAGATAATGAGGTTTATTTTTTTACATGAAGATCACTGGGTGCACAATTATTTGCGTTTTGATACACTTATTCTGCACTCTCCCACACAGATGCGTCGATACAAACATCAAACTAAGTATTTAAGTATTAAAATTACAACGCTCGCAGCTGCGTCAGTACAAATGTTGAAGTTAATGAGTTACTGACGCCACAAGATATTTTTCTAGAAAAAGAATTTTTTTTTGTATAATCTTGCATTTGAAAATGAGGCAAAAACTTTGTACAGTTGGCGAAATGACAGTGATATTACTGTATGATTTAATGAAAGTAAATTTGATGGAATCTTGCATTTGAAGATAACACAGTCACTTAGCTATAGTTAGAGAAATTGTAATTAAATTCCTTAGTGAGTAGTTACTCTACCAATTTCAACAACCAGTGAAACTCAACATTTCCATTTTATCTACTGCCGTGAAACCAGCTTCGTTTAATGTTAGCGAGCTAAATTGAAACTTAGATTAGGGTACTTTCAATTGGACCCTGAAATTAAACCTTTGAGACTTAACTTGTCCGGAAGTGCAGATGGTGCAGTGGCTGGGACTCGTGGCATTGAGGTTCAGTCATTGCCCCTCAATTGGTTGCTTTTAAATTGTGACTTCCAAACACTCAGTATAGCTCCGTAAGATGGCAAGCTAATCCTAATGTTATTTATTTTAACGCTCGCACCACGATTGAAAGTGGCAAAGCTAAAGTTCCTGTCCAAAGTTTCTGTCAAGTCAAGCTAAGTGGCCTTGGCTTAGATTGACTTTGACTACCCAATGGAACGCATCTTTAGTTTTCAAAGTCATATCTTCCTACAAATAGAACGAGTTTAGTTCACTTTTCAAGCTCACAATGTCTCTGAGTCTCGGATTTGTTCTAGGATTTTACTTCTAATGCTTCTGTTGAATAACTTGTACAGTATTTCGATTCTATGTGGTGGGCAGCAGACCTCACGGCTTCCTTACTTTAGTTTATTGCAGTGTCCTGTCGTTTGTGTCACGTAACAGTTCTTTATCACTGCTTCTCATCATCGTTCTCTAGGTGTTAACTATTGTATCAATCTAGGATGAAAGTAGAGGAATGCAGCTGCGTCGTCAATAGGATCACCAGAAACCCTCTAAAAATTAGGTACGTCAACTGTATCTCA
>LQNS02278139.1:17198209-17213375 GCA_001587735.2 Parhyale hawaiensis | reverse complement strand
GTTGTTCCGTGTAAAAGCGGCGAACAAAAAGGTTTGCAATTAATAATTATTATTAGCAGTCCCCGCAGCTATGCTTTGAATTTAATGGGCCGGTGAAAATACAGTTTTAGCCGAGCCGGCGGTGCGTTTCTGTTGCCACATTCCAACCTGCCCGCAAGGCGAGCTAAACAAACATAGGTGCATCAGAACACGAGCAGAGTTTAGTGAAGTGTAGCTATGAATTGGAACGAAGCATCCGTTATGGTAGCAAATGAGTCGTCGGCAACTTGCATCCAACACCAGGTGTTACCGCGCCAGCAACCCTCCGGTAGGTACTACCTGCAGCCAAAGAAATGTTATGGAGTATCGTCATAGTTGTATAGCCACGAAGTAGTCATTTTTGAAAGAGCAGTAGGTAGGAAGTTAGAAAAGAGCTAATCATGCTGTTACAAAAAAAAAAAAGGTACGTTGATGGTTTCACCACCACGCATAAACTCAAAGCAAATCTTCAGTAAGGCCTATACTGCGAATAACGTGCCTAAGACAATAAATTACTTAGGAAAAAAAACATGGATTAGCTGGAAGACAAAATTACCACATACGACGTAATGATCAAAACAGCTGTCAGTGGAATCTCCAATAGCGATTGTTCCATCTTGTAACATTGCTTCTTTTATGTATGCAAAAGGATCCGAAAAGACTGCGATCATGAATCCAAAGTAAGAACTATAAATAGTGTCTCATATAAGCTTGATGGAAGTGCACTGTCTTCATGCTACATATGTTTGCCTCCATAATTATTGACAGTGCAACTGCTTTAGTGATGATAGAAAATCGTTTTCGATAAAGCGACGATTCTCATGTTTGTAATAGCGTCACTATTTTTATAAGTTAATAGGGAAGAAAAGTTACGATTCACTCTCGTGTTAGAGCATGGATATTTTGGAGAGTTAATAGGGTAACTTCGTATAAATGGAGCTAGTGAAATACAGCAAGTGAACAGTCTTTCCTTTCTCTTGTTATTTATAGAGCATTCTGTTACGATTTCACGAGAGACTCAATTGTACATACTATGATTTGTTTTTGCAGCAGTGAGATATTCCAGTGAATTAATGCATGAAGCCCGTCAAATGAATTGGGAGACATCCTTTACGGAGATAAAAGTTTTGACTATCCGTTAGAGGAGCTCTTTTGGATATGTGAAAAATTTAAATGTTACTCAATTCCAGTTTATTTTTTCGACATATTTACACTTTTTGAACAATCCTGTAGTAGAATTAATTGCGATGCTTTAAAAAACAATAAGAGAATAATGAAATGAACCAAGGCCAAGTTCGGCAGCGTGGTGTAGCGTCAGCAAATCCACGCGAAATGACAATGTTCAAGATTTGGTCACGTCAGCGTTTGACTGCAAAATTGTCGACTTCGTTGATTTTCATCACCTAGGAGATATCAAATTGATAAAATTGTCATGTGAGATCCAGAATAACATGACCCCCTGATGCAGACTATCATATGATGTCAAACTATCGGCAAACAGGTTTCCAGTAATAGTAATTGAAATAGAAGCAACTAACATGAAAACTTTCATGAGAAGCAGGTATGGTGTTGATGAATACGCACGTTTCTTGAAGACACGCACACTCCCTGCTATCGAATCCTACATCTTTAGAAAAAGTCTTTCTCCAGAAAATGAGCCTCTCTAAATGAAATCGACCGTCAGAAAGTAGATTCTATATCTGCAAGCGTGTTGTGTTGTTATTCGTTGCCATCGTCGGGGTCCATCAACAAGAACTTGGAGAGGAGACTCCGATGGGGGCCTGGGCAGAGAAGAGAGGGGGGAGGAGAAAGTCGAAGAGACGAAGAGAAGCGAGGAAACGCGCAGCCCCGAGCGGGTCTAGCCAGAGACTACTCACCGAAAAATCAGCGAGGTGACTAGAACACTAGAAGAGGTGACGAACAGTCTCTTCGCCAAGTCTGGAGAGCTGACAGTAAGGATCATCGATCCGCCTTACTCTTTATTTACAATCCGCTAAGGCTCAACAGAGGCCGGAGCCGGAGCATAGCAGGGAGAGGATAGATCGGAAAGACCTGGGGGAGAGACTCCTGCAGCTGCATGTCGCCCACAATCCTACCGGGGGGATATGCAGCAGTTGCAACAGCAGAGGTGTGTAATGAACTCAGGGCAGTGCAGTATTGTTCGGAGGGGGGGGGGCGAGAGGGGGAGAATACCATCTGCAAGAAGGGGAGCAATAGCCGCTTGAAATTATGATTGAAGAGTATCGTATTCGGCGAGGGCTGGAAGGGGTCGAGATAATACCGTGGGCGGTATGGTGTACGCATGATGCACTGAGGAGATGCTGTTCTGACAGCAACCCCAGACTGTCACCAACTAGCAGGGTTGAGGTCTCTTGATGGAGTTGATTCGCCCAAGCCATGCGGTGGCATCCAGTGACTATGCGTAGGGCTACAACCTGTACCGCCTGCAGCTTATCACGGCAATTCTTAAGACATTAGGAAATCAGATCGGAGATGCATACAGCATGAAGCTTCTAATGAGGGCCTGAGAGGTCAGTAGTGAAGTCTCTTTCTGTTATCCCCATCTTGTGCCCACCAGCGATGAGAGAATCCACTAGCGGGAGCAGCATCTGTCGCGAATATAATCCGCGTGAGCAGCAAAAGTAAGGTGTGGGTCAAACACCACGCCCAAGACTTTTGGGTTGCGCTCCAGAGAGTGTAGTCCGATGCACCCATCTTGATTGCAGGGTCCGTCCGTGATTGATGATGGTCTGACGTAAAAAGTGTGGAATGGGTCTTCTAGTAAGAAACCGTAAAGTTTCTCTCTCAGTTTAGGCCTCGATTGTCGAAGCATGGTCTGGCAGGCTCCTCGGAAACGAGAGTAGTAGAGTATATGACGGTAAAGTCGTCTGTGTACGAAGAACGGACGTCACCAATCTCAGGAAAGTCGCTGATGTAGTAATTAAAATGACCGGTGAGATCACAAAGCCCTTGGGAACTCCCGCGGGCATGAGACGGAAAGGCGAACTTTTGCCCGCTCATTTTCAGGAGGGGCGGCATCCCCCGTAGCTAGGCAGAGATCCACCTAATGAGGTAATTAGGTAGGCCTGAGTGCGTGATCCTAGAGAGCACGTAGTGTTATAAGACCGTATCAAAGGCTTTGGAGAAATCCACTGTTAATGCTTTCGACCGAATGGGGGGTATATATTGGTTAAACCCTCGAGCAATGTGTTGAACTAAGGGAAGAAGGGCTGAGGTTGTCGACCGCATAGAGCGGAACCCATGTTCGGAGTCTGAAAACTCCAAGGACTCCGAAAGAAGCGGGAGTAGCAATCGCCCTAGGTCTTTACCGCTGGACAAAGCAAGGATATCGGATGGTAAGATTTGCTGTCGGTGAGTAGTTTACCAAGTTAGGGTTGGAGATAATGTTGAGTGCCTTCAAAACGCTCGACAGGTTTGCATGCGACAGGTACAGGTTAAAAAAGACTGGTCAAGAACAGGAGACCCTGGGGGCCAATGTGCTTGATGTGTAGGGGTGTCAGTTTGTCAGGGCAAATGACCGAAGAGTTACTCGAGGCTCGGATGGATCCTTCTACTTGCTTAGCAGTGAAAAACTCTTGGCCGTGGTCCAGAGATAGTTTGCGAATTCTTCTTCTAAGAGCCCGAGCGTGGTATGATATCCTGAAATGAACTGCGAAAGAATTCAAAGACAAACATGGAGGTAAAGAGAAAACGACTTCAATGACAGATAAGGAGATGTCTGTAGGTACTATTGCAAAGGAAAATCAGATAGGTTTCCATAAATACGTAAGCGAAAGACGACTCAGAAAAAAGTTTTACGTCAATTGAAAAGTTTTCATTATAAAGTTACCAATGACCCAAAAGCCAAGGCTACTACATTGAACGAAGATTTCATTTCAGTATTAACCAAAAAAGGTGCAACAAATGCATTGTACTGAAACTACTGCTGACGCAAATAGCTCTTTAAATGCAGCTGTGTTTATAGCGTACCAAGTCATATGAGCAACAAAATAGTTTCTGTTTGTATAATTCATGCTTTAAAATTAGCTCCAATCATATCGGCGTCACTTCCCGTAGTCTTCTAACGGTCCCGCGAGCGCGAGAGACGTATCGTAAGATTGGAAGCCCAAAAAAGTGGCTCCAGAATATAATAAAAAATGGAATGAAAAAGCCTCGGTTCCCATATGAACCAATAGGTCGAATATCGTCAGGGAGCAACACTGCCAAAGAAAGTTATAGCTGAACTACGTATAGATCCATCAAGTCCTTTTCAACTCTCAGTGAATAGCTTTCCAGATAAGAGTAAACATCCAATCAATGTCAGGCGTTAAACTCAACATTCCGCACCAATGCTTATAAAAAGTTAGAGACCCAGGGTGTCCGAGAAGACTACTCTCATTGCGCAGATTACCCACGTGCAACTTTATTTCGTCGCTCCTCCAGTAAGCAAAAAGCTAACTCGATTGGTCCGATAATGTTGCCGCGGGCATGGCTTCAGATGGCATATAATCAAATTGTCCCAAACATTGTAGACAATCTTAGCTACTGCTGCAATTTTTGCACTGCAAGCGCCCGGGATTAAGCTTCAATTATACCTCGCAATTTTGAGATAGTAAACCTGACGAAGACTTATATTTTAGTACTTTAAAATTATTTTCAATGGATGAAGTTATGATTCCGGTCACGATAGCGTTGGCGGGTCAATTGAGCGGGCTTTACGCTAGTAGCTCAGACAAAAGTCACATGGGAGTAGCCGATGGAAAATCCGTGCATGGTCCTCTGACAACCAACAGAAAATGTGAACTCATGCATAGTCAAACAACTGGACTCCTCTCTGAAAAGAGGCCCCACACAAAACTGTACTTGGCCCACTGTTGTTCACCATTTACATCAATCATCTAAATTTCAATATCCCTATTGACCCTTGCTAACAGGGGATGACAGTAAATACTGCCACACAGGGAAACAAAGTCGGGAAACGATTATCAAAAATTTTAATATATTAAAACCGCAGTTGCAATTCACCACGCATCAGGAGTGATACCATGGTGAGCTTCAGCTCTCTTCTCTCGAACAAAGAACGCGCACGCTGCAACTTTTATACTCGTTCAAGTACCTGAGTGGCTTCAATTTCATTTGGACAGTAGAACTCTATGACTGAGATGATGATGATGGAGAAAATCCCTTCAGAAATAATGGACAGAAGCTCATGTATCAGCAGGGAATTGCTAATGGGGAAAATTTCACTCAGGACATCAGCGTAAAACATCTGGAAAGACATCCTGTAGAAGATGTTAGAGTACAGACAGCCAACACACTCAAACTTGTCTGAAAAAGTCCTGGGAGTAGAATCCTTCTCAGCTTTGAATTCTCCCTAATCTAGATATTAATACGCTTGTATCTACGTGTTTGTGTGTGTCTGTGCGTCACCCTCTTCACAAATAGGTAGGCGATAATTAGAGACTTGACTTCATTTCACCCGTAGCATATCTACAGCTTCGCTTTTCATTACAAGAATTTTACTCGCTTTGCTGGTAGCGGATGGTATTCCTCTTAGGGTATGAGGCGTAGCCAAGATACGCCCTGGATAAAGAAAACGGGTAGTGTTGGCATCTCTACTCTAAATTCATTTTTCGAAGAGAATATGGGAACATGGGAAAGCATCAGCCAGTACAGCGCGATGTCTGAGGCAATGCAATGACATCTTCAGAACAAAAGAATACTCTCCAGCGAATGAAACAATTGACCCAATTTATTTTCGTTTATTGTATACTGCTTTGAATTACATTAAACAAAGCAGGAAAATGATGGGTTGTTGATCAGCAATATTCACTGGTTCCGAAATAGTGAGAAAAAAATCGGATACGCCGACAAAAAATTTCAGCGTGTAACTTTATGGATTGCTAAATTATCTGTAAACTGTGGGAAACGTGGCTTTTAAAAAAATGTGTGCAAATAAAAGGAGAGCATTGCAAGAAGTACCATCGTGTTTCAATGTTTTTATCAAGACACAAGTGCGAATTCTCTGCTGAGAGAACAAATGAGTGATACATTTTATAAAATGAGAGCATAAACAAATCGTCGAATTCTCACGGGTCACCCACGCTTCACGTTAGAGACGGAATGCGTAACAATAGACAGGGTTAAGCGGCGGATGTTAGTTCGGACAGTGTGGATTTTAAGTTAGAAGCGCTACCTCAAATTAAATAAGATGAGTGAAAACATTCCCCAACCGTGTGTGTCACGCTCTCCTCTAATAGATAGAAGGAAATTAGAGTGTCCCGAGGTACTCTCGGATACGACCCCGGAATGGATCAAAGGAAGAAATAGTCAAGTTTATATTTCAGCTTCTATGCCGCTCGCACGTCTAGGGTAGACTCTTCACGGCCAGACTTGGGACATTTTCAACCTTGGTATGCGTGATACTGGTCCGAGGGTATCATAATTAAAGAACAATTCTTTTGTTTGTAGCATGTTTAAAGGTTCATTCGGTATTAGACAGGAGAAAATTCGGATGATATGGGACTGTGAAATCATTGAAGAACATTGTTTCTGTTCTGTGGAATTTCTAAAGAGTTCCAGCTGTATCCACAGCAGCGCAATCAGAAGGGTAGGGGTAAAAAGTAACGTTCCCATGTTTCGTAAGACTCATTTAGTCGGGAATAAGTGACAGGCGATTTTTATGTGGTTGGTTAGGTTAGAGCGGCTGTGTTAACCTAGGTGCGTTATAGTAGCGTATAGCTTAGATTGCTACATCTTATAAAGTGGGAGCATTGCCACCGGTCACGTTAGATTATACAACTTAATTAAACATAGATTGGCAGGCATTGTTGAGTGGGAATGAGTTTGTCAGCGATAAGAGACGGACGTTTACTCAGACGGGGTGGGTTACGTTATAAGAGCAGCATTAGGTTAAACTGAGGTAAATTGCAATAGTGTAGCGTAGGTTGGTTCATTTTGGAAAGTATAGTGTTAATTCAACCGAGGAATTCTACGGGTCCCGGTAGTCAATATATTAATTCGATAGTACCTACCTACGTAACTACCTACTTACCTTTTGTGCCACGCTCTTCAATAATAAATAGAACAAATTTAAAGATGTGGCTTCAAATATGAATCATTTCCCAGGTGTCATATCTACCAACAGGTTTCCATTTGCTTTGCAGGCAGCGGATGGCATTTCTAATAAGGCCAGTTGCGTAGCTATGATACGGCACGAGGAAACAGAAAGGGTAGTGTTGGGCTCACTTGCTCTGAAATCTTTTTTGAAGCGATTGCGCTGCCGCCAAAAAACCCGCCTCTACAGTCTACAGTGTGATGCCTGAGCAAACACAATGACATGTTGAGCGCAGAAGATGACCCTCTTGCGAGTGGAGAAATTGACCGAATATGTTTTCTTTTAGCTACTATGTAGCTATCACAATCAACAAAACAGAAAAATTATGGGCTACTTATCAGTGTCCACGGGTTCCCAAATAATGAGAAAAAAATCGACGAACCGACAAAGAAATGGAATGTGTGACATTATGTAGGGTTAAATTATCTGCAAACTGTGGGAAATGGAGCTTAGAGAGGGCCTGTAAAATAAGTACTGGAAGAGAATATTGCAAGATCTACATTAGCATTTCTATGTCTTTATCAAAATACAAGTGCGAATTCTTTGGTGACTGAACAATTGCATGATTCAGTGATGAAATCGAAGTACTAGGAAAAGTTAAACGAGACGTAAGGTATACGACTGCATAAGAATAGCCTGGGTTAAGCGGGAGACGTTAGTACAGACTGGGTGGTTTAGATATGAGGGCTATTTTATGTTAAAATAAGGTAAGTGATAATATTCACCAACCGTGGAATTTCCGCGGGTGCAGCAAATAGACTATTGAATCATATCAACTTCTATATAGCTTCAAGCCTTCGGATGCAGATGGACAACAACGTTCCAATGTTAAGTGACAGCATAGCAAACAATCTGCTGCAATTGGACATTTATACTCGCCCACTCCACATCTGAGTTATATTTTTCTCCTTGTGCCTTTAATTGTAGAAGTCACAGCTCAGGGGAAGCTTAACCCAAAGCTTTGTCTCTTGTCCGGAAATGGGTCTCTTGGCATGCAGTAACTTACCATTTATTTATTTTTTTTTTTGTAGAACTATATATCATTCTATGCGGGTAGAAGTGCCCTCTACTTGAATACGCCGTTTTTTAAATATCGTCTGAAGCGTGAGGTAATTTAGAGTGCTATAGCATCCTGTTCATATTTTGAGTTACCCTTTATATGAGGAGTCCAGATGCAAACTGGCATTCCCTCAAATTAATTGTAATACAATACAACTGTTTGGGGATTTTCAACCACTTTCTTGAATGAGTTCAGAAAAAAATACAGTGAAAAAGTAAGGTGTCCCATCCTGACAATTACGGGTTTATACAACACAAACAAGTCAGTGTGGTAAAAATATTCATATCACGTAATATATCTGGTTCAAAGTAGATTTAGAATTGGAGGGTCTAGGAAGGCCCTGAATAGTGGGTTGATCAGGCACTTGGCATAGATATTGATCTAGTTTTGATTTGAAGCCTCCTAGGGGGTTGGCAGTAGTGTACATTTTTTTAATATATGAAGGCAGGACACTTAAGAGACTTGGGCGTCGATACAAAACTAAGTGGTTTTGAATAGCTCTAGAGCAATTCCTTTGAATGGTGGGAGGGACCAATACATTGCATGCTATGCCTCTTCTCTGACTCTAATTGAAAGTTAGGCCAGGGTTTGGGATAAAATTGTGGGGACATTTCAACACAAATATAATATTGTACATCTCCATTCTCCTTTGTACACTGAAAACCTTCAAATACTTACGTCTGTTCCAGTAGTTCATGTTGCTCGTACCACTTATTTGTCTAGTGAGTACTCTCTGAACTCTTTCCATTTTCTGTAGCTGAGTATCATTTCTTGGAGACCAAACGAGGGAACAATTGTCTAAGCGCGGCAGCACCAGAGCTCTGTACAGAGTGAGAAGTGGAGTCTTTTCTCTGGTTTTAAACACTTCCAAATTCAGCCACACATCTGAGCTGCCTTGGACACCTTTTCATTGACATGCATTTCTTACTTCCCACTGTGTTCTAGCACCACACCAAGGCTCATTCTCTCCATAAGTCATGACCTTGAATTTAGTGCCATTAAAGGCCATGTTGTTGAGCTCTACCCAGTTGTAGATGGTATGAAAGTCAGTCTGTAATGATTGTTGGGTCGTCTTCTCTCCGCCACAGGTAAGTTTAGTGTCATCAGCATAAGATGAGATTCAGCTGTGATGAGGAAAGTTGACCATTGGTGCTATATAAAGGATAAAGCAAAGGTCCCAAAATAGTGCCCTGAGGTATATCGGACCTCACCTCAGTCTCCTTGCTGAGTACACCGTTGACCCTCGCCCTCTGCTGTCTGCCAATGAGAAAGGCTGTTATCCATGTCTTAACTCTGCCCCTGATGCCAAGATATTCAAGCTTCTAAAGAAGAAGCCTATTATCCACCTTATCAAAGGCTTTGGCAAAGTAAAAATATAGCTCATCTACACTCTCATGATCTCTCAAGAGCTCTAAGACCTTTTCCAAGTGCTCGATGAGCTGTGTCGTTGTACTATGGCGCTCCAAGAAACTATGTTGATGAGCTGGGAGTAGTCCCTTAGCCAACAAAATCATTATGATCTTCTTCCTTGTAACCCTTTCATTCCACTTGGGTAAATTGGAAGTTTGAAACAGGTCTGTAACAGTCAGGGTCACTAGAGTCTCCTCCCTTGAAGAGAGGGAGGATATAAGCCATCTTATGAGTGTTTGGAATGGATGCCATGTTCGCAGACATACTAAACAGAAGAGAAAGCACCGGAGCCAAAGAATGCTACACTTTCGTAAAAATTGGCGGGTCATCCCATCTGGACCCGGAGAGCTTGACATGTTCAATTGATTGATGGACTCCAGAATATCCTCGTCACTTGCCTCCAGGTGAGGTAAAACCTACTCTCTGCTTGGGGTTGTTGAATTCGAGTTATGGCTGAATGTGAAAGGCGCAGCCTCCTTTCTAAATGTATGTTACTATAGATTTTCCCCAGCAATATTTCATCATTTTGACTAAAGGCAAAGGTCCGAAAATCACGGGGTTTTGCGTTTTCTTTTATCCTCATAGACTCGGTGCACATTAAAAACTACACGTACTCCTGGGCCAGCCATGTGCTCGCCCTACGACACACCAATTCACTCGACCAACCGGCGGGTCCAATAGCAGTCAAGTTTACCCGGCACTGGTGTTAATATGTCAAATAAATAATGGAAACCCGAACTATAAACTGCTGTAGCTTAAAAAAATATTTAAGAAAATATATAGCGAAAGGCTCTTTCTTCCAATGGCGCCTCGGTTTTATTATTACCTTTGCCAAGGACGACATGTTTTCGTCAGATTTGTCTGTCTGTTATTCAGTCTTTCAGTCATCAAAATAACTCAAAAGGTTTTTTACAGATTTGGAAGAAATTTACAGGGATAGTTAAGTATGATAGGAAGAACAGATGATTAACTTTTGGTGAAGATCCGTCCATCCGTTTGTTCGTCTGCCTCATTTTCGTCAATACCAACTCAAAAAGTTATCGACGGCTTTTCATGAAATTTACATGAGTTGTTTGGTTTATTGCGAAGAGTAATTGACTTAATTTTTGAGATGATTCGCTTGTTTGTTCGTGTGTTTGTTGCTGTGTTTGATTTTGTACTTGTTAGTGCAATAATTTTCAAAAATATCTTTACGAAATTTGCAGGAGCTGTTAGTAATGTTAAAAGACATAAATGATTAAATATTGGTGTAGATCGGTTGGTTCGTTTGTATGTTTTATTTCTGTTATTCGCAATGTTTGTTTGCAGTATAATTCCAAAGTTTGGTGCGAATCTCCAAGAACATTGCAGAAAGTGTTAATAATCAGAGAGCACAAATGATTAGATTTTGGTGTTGCTACAAAGAAAATCGTGGTTTTAGCACCAATTTTTTTTTTCGTTACCGGTGCCCTGCTTTGAGGAGGTATGCACTCTCAGAGTGCTCTAGTATAGTAGGTAAAACTAATGTTTTACGACTGTACCATCTCACCTAATTTAGAGGCGTCTGAAGCTCCCTTAGTCGTTTCTTAAGCAAAGGACCGGTCTTGAGCGGATGTTGATGCTACAGATGTTCGTGTTGACGCCTCCTGAACTCTTCAACAGCGAAGCGATACAGCCGGTGAAGCACCCGAAGCAGTTGGGTGAGGTGATGTCGCTTGGGGTGAAGACCCCGTCCACCAGCCTAGTACCATCCTGCCACTGGTAGTCACCATCACCATCCAAGTCGCGGGCTGATAGCCAGGCGACCGAGTGGTCTGCAAGTATTTAAATATGTCTGAAAATACCACTGTAGTTGAAAACAACGTAGTAGCTTAATAAAAATATTTAACTAGTTCCTGATAGAGAATTATTGAGATGCAGAAGGTAGAAGAAATATACAATTAACTTATGTTTGGCCTGAGCTGCAAACAACTTGAATATTCCCTGTGAGTTGACCCAGAATTAAATAATCCCTTGCGACTTGATCCAGAATTACAATAAAAGTTCTCACTTATGAAGAAAGTTATTTGCACTCTGTGCGTTGTAAGACACATCACTTTTTCTGCTCATTTTCAGGTTCATCAACTAACGTGGCTACACCTTAATGAAATACGCTACATAGTAGAGAGTTGTTTAGTACTAAAAACCAGTACACTGTGAATTTGAAAAGGTTGGGCAGATACGCTTCTGGACGCATAACAAAATTGACATATTTCAAGCAAAACCTCTTAGGAGAGTAGTGTCGCCATTTTTCAAAAATTTCATTTCATAAGATTATACCGCATAACGAAAGTTTAATGATGACTATCTGTGTCAATGAAAATATTTGCACTGAAAATCAGAGCACTCTGAGAGCGCATACTTCTTTTAAATAAGGCAGTCAGCTCTGAAACTGAGTTATACTGTTTCTCATTACCAAAATTTGCGCTTCTTGACTGTAATTTTCTGAAAGTTTAGTTTGTAACTCTTTGACTTGTGTTCTGACGAATAATTTGGCAAACATCAGTCAAACACACAAACGGAGAAACCAACCATCACCAAAATTTGCTCATTTGTACATTTCAATCAAGTCTTGCGAATTTTATGAAAATTTGCTCGTCCATTTCTGCGTTATGTTCTGCCCAACATTATGATAAACATTAAGTCAAACGGAAAATCCGATGCACTTCTCCAAGTGGCGTTCGATGGTTTAGCAGACGGTCGAGGCAAGACTGATTTGGCGGTAGTTACTGGAACTTTTCTCATTCCCCTTCTATTGCGTCGGGACCACGTTACCGAGTTTTCAATCGTTTGGAACTTCTCCCGTATTTATTTCTGGTACTATCTGAGAGAATAGAAGCATATTATATTGAAGACCTTTTCGGAGGAGGTTTTCTGATCCCTGTCTGGGGGGCATTTCCAGCTAAAAGTAAGGCAAGTCTCGTACAAATGAATGAGAGGGGAAACGAACTGAAGAATACAGAATCGTTGACATCTTCGTTTGGTGGTGGATAATTTTAGACCTGGAGTCAATTTTCATGAAATTATGAGCAATTTCGTGGGTGGTCTGGCCATTGTTTCCAGTATTTTCGTGCATAACTAAACTGAGGATTGTAGACTTACAGCTGTTCCTCCAAGTGTAACTACTGATGTTATCACACATTGAAAAAAAAAGAACTAAAGCTGCACTTGGAGGAAACAACGCTCCACCAAGCGACGAAATGCCAAGAGACACAAGGGTACACAGAAAGACAAAGAAACAAACGAACTTCCGAATCATCCGCTAAATTTAATAACATGTTTCTAATTATCCTCTGTAAATTTCTTGAGGGTCCGTCGATAACTTTTTGAATTATGTAGCAAACAGTCCTACCCCGGTAAAAACATAAACCTGTTAGTGGTGGTAATAAGTAGCAAAATTATTCGATACCTAAGGAACATTAGAGAAAATATTTCAAAATGATAACATCGCTCAAACATCGGTCAGGTCTTCCTTGGGGTACGAAGGAATTGATGGCTCAAGCACAATCGTCTATTGCTAGAAGTATCGGTGGGAGCAGTGAAAACCCTTGCCACTTCAAAACATTTCTTATCTTATTCTCCCATACACTTCAAATAATATCGTTGCATTCCTCATTGGCGCTATGTACTTTGTTATGGCTTGACCTGTGCATTGAATAGTTATCTGCGTCGTTGCCAATTTTTACGCCGAAATACAACACTTGGAAATCGGTGTTAAACACGAGCACTCTAAGAGGGCATACCTCCGCCATGCAAGGAAACATTCACATTGGTTCTGAGACCATGATTTTCTTTGTTAATCGTAACATACCCATCAATCCTTGTAAATTTCGTCAAAATCTATCTATAACTTTTTGAGTTATCTTGAAGACAGTGTTGAAGCAAACCAACATCTGTACGAGGTCAGTACCATAAGGCAAGAGGCCTCACTCAGCGAGGCCAACGTGGGCCTCCCCCAACCTAAGCTATTAACAGACAGACAAATTCGACGAAAACATTGCCTCCATGGCGGAGATAAAGATATAATTGTCGCTTGAAGTATAAATCTGCCATGAAACTTTTAAGGGCTGCCGAACTTGGCCTGATGAGGGCCAGAAGTTTAAAATAAAAAACAAACAAACAAAGAAAATGACTGCATAATTTACAGCAGAAGCTACCTTTTACCATACCTTCCATTGCCTGTAGGGCGAGGCTCTTGTCTTCAGGAGTCTTGATCATCAACGGCACCCCACCTCCCGCAGCACATGCTTCGAAGATATCGTTGACGTAGCCCTTGTTCGTTGTCTCGGTTATGAAGATCGACGGCGGTGGGGGGCTGTAGGCTGCATTTTATGGGTGTTGGTTAATCATGACGACAGTTAGGGTGAACTTCATACTAAATATCCATGAATTTTAACCCTTTCACAGCAGATTAGATTAGCTTTTTTCAATGAATTATAAAAAAATAGCTTAAAATTTCCCACGACCATGGGCTGGCTTATAGGTTCTGGGCTATATTACCCCATTGGCACTTTATAACAGGATTGTTCACCCCATTGTGAATTTTTAAAAAGCTGTGGACACATCCACCTAACGATAGTGTGAAGAGCCAAAAACATATATATATATATATACCAACAAAAATACTGGATTTTTGTGCGGGTTACTAGTAAAATAATACCCAGTTAGGTTGAACATCATCATAGAAAATATCCATGAATCTTAATGATGAGGGATACGAGCAGCGCTCTAGGCTCGGCGCCACTAGACGTGAGAAAATCAATGCCAAAGTTGCATCTTGCCTTCTTGCTTGCGATTATAAACAGTGATAATCATGAATGCTAACAGCATAGGTGGACTGCTAGTTGAACAGCAGAGAACATATCTGATTAAAGGGGCTATACTGCGTTTTTGACTGCTACGCTAGAGCTACAAGGACATAATTTTGAATAAACATGGATGCATCCAATACTGAAGCATTGCAGTTGAGTAACACTAACACTGCTGCTGACAAAACTGGCGAGCCTTGGTAAAATGCACTGGAACCTCCTCCTGAGCGCATTTTTGCTGAGTGCATCACGGGCACTGAGCGCCTCGTGTTTCTACTGAGCGGTCACGCACTAAGCGCAGATTTCGTTTTATTCGATGAATCTTAAGGAAAAATGTGATTTATGGACAATTAAAATGAACCACAGATACAGCTGATGACAGTAATGATACCATCACATAAATTATCGACAAGCACATGTTATAAAAGTTAATCAAGTGACAAATATTTGCAGCTTAAATGAATAGAAATAGATTGAATAGTAAATGAATTAAAAATAAATTTTTTGATTAATTTTTCAAATAGATTTAAATCAGAGTTTGTTGTAACGGGCAGTTGTGCCTCTTTGTGCAGTTGTAAATTTGAACTTCGCTTGAATTTACTCGGGTATATTCATTATTCACTAAACAGGCCATCAGTAAGTTGCGTGTTGCGTACAATGACATATTCCGACGGTTGGTGGGTGTGCCCAGATACACAGGTGCTAGTGATGTGTTTGCGTCGTATGACGTACAGT
>LQNS02278139.1:17168100-17181072 GCA_001587735.2 Parhyale hawaiensis | reverse complement strand
GATGGGCTGGTGGCTCAGGGTCAGCCGTACTTACTGTCCGGTGTCCTCCCATTGAAAATGATTCATCAATATTTTGTCCTCACTAGGTTTTTCAATTATTTCATCTCAGGAAATAGTGATGTCTTCTTCAACAAATTTCGTACCTTGGCTGTGTCTCATAGCCACAACACCCGTTTTGCAGCTAATCTAAATATAAACATTCCATCTATGAATATCTCCAAATTATATTCCTCATTTTACTACACTGCTGTTGTATACTGGAACGATCTGCCACTCGTAATCAAATCAACAAACTCCTTTACTTCCTTCAAAAAACTTTTGAAAGCTAGTATCATGTCTCAGCATAACTTTACTAATGCTTAATGACCAATTTCAGCTAGGTACATTTTTGTAAGGTTTTCATATTTTTCCTCTTTTTTCTTCCCCGAAAGCCTTCGTAATTTGGCGCTGGTGGTGGTGGCTCAAGTGGGTCCGGAGCTTGACCCCGCCTGTTCTCTGGAACTGGGCCTGTTGGTCGCCCTGCTGCCAGCTATATTTTCTATTCTGATAGCTCGGTGTGCCACTGTTGGGCACGCTGCATGGCGGGGGTGCCAGCTGGGCCTATCGTTCTGGGGCACCCGGTGCCCCGTGTCAGTGATTTGTGTACCTCTTATCCCCTCAAGAGGCGTAGGATGGATCATAGGCCCTATGGTTCGGTTAGTTGGGTTCCCTTATACTATGTCGTGAACTCTTGGGGAGCAGCTCCCCCAGGGAAATTTGTATAGGGTACCTTAGCCATTAGCTAGGCCTTGAGGACGTCTGTCTCTCATGCCCACTTTGCTTCTTTCCATCTTCGTCCTCTTACTGGTGATGCTTTATACTGTTCCTCCTCCTCTTTCCCGACTTGCTGTTCTCATGCGCGTTGACTCGTGCATGTGTTTCATTACTCTCTTGGTATTCTTTGTGTCCTTTCTTCCTTTTTTTTGGATATAGTGTGCTCTATGTGTAGGGAGGTTTAAACTAGAAAAACAATAATAATGTGCACCTCTTATTGTATTGTGTGAATATGTATACGCTCGAATTAAGTATGTAACTGTGCGAAGGTATATGTATCCGGGGCTAAAGAAAATATTAATTTTGTTCGGTGACCTCGTTCTAGTAGGTAGCTTAGGTTTTCCCTATTAGTACTGGCCCTTACTTTATTTCTCTCTCTGTCCCACTCCTACTCTGTGACGCTGAGTTTTTTTTTTCGGCCTGATGTGTGCATCCCCTCAGAATGCGAGGGATGGCAACAGGCATTAAGGTTAGGTTAGTTAGGCTTGTCCATTTTACAATATTTGGAACGGCACCCCTAGAGTAATTCCATGGCCGGCCGCGATATCGGCCGGCCCTACTACTTTTTTCCTCCACGCTCCTTCCTATTGCTCTGCATTCTGTAACTCCTCTGGGATCAGCCTTGCAATGGAAGATGTAGGCATTGACACTATTTGCCATCTAACATACATACTTCCATGTCCGATACCGCTGCACGCCTAGCAACAACTGGGCTCGCTGCGGCCCCGCCCAGGTGCTTGAGTGCAGTTTTTGGCTTCATCGGCGACCCTATTTGTTTGCTGCGATCGCTTGGTATGTCCTTAAATATATGCATGTCATTACAGGTAGCATAGCTGCGTGAAAACTGCCCAAATAGAGCTAAGCACTACCAACGGGCTTGCAAAGACCGACAACTCCTGCACTATGCTCTCTCATGTTGTCATGTCCACCTGTTTCTATTTTAACTGTGAAGTCTTTCAATAAAAATTATTATTATTATTATTTATAAACACACGACGGTCATTCTTAGTATTAACTTAGATTGATGTAACTCTGCAGCTACTGTATCCTGGGGCGGCTGTATTTTTATTTCATAAAAAATATTTTATTTTCTATATATTAAAATGACGAGAAAGGAAAATTCATTTTTGGATAGGATTTGAGACTCAACGGGGCAAGAGAAGTCCAGTGTCTTCATGTTATTTTTCATTAATGATATACGATACAATTCTTCGATATTCCTCAATATGATGATGACTTCTATATACTTCTATATACGTTGGACGTATAGCCTTTAGCTCATAAGTTTGAGATGAATAGTCTCTCATGAGATAGGTTGTGGTGAAGAAATTCTTGTAAGAAAATTTACAACCTGGTAATAGAAATAGTTAAATGAAGAAATGGGCGGGGAAAAGATTCGGATCTTGCTCCTTTTCCAAAAGGCTGGAGCAATTTCACGTAGTCAGGCTACGTTTTTTCTCTGCTGCTTCTCTCTTCAATTATTTTGATTTTTTTTCTGGTTCTACATCACTAGCAATGGCCAAGTAAACTCATGCGATGATACAGACGTAAAATTGTAAATCGACAACTGCATTTTAAAGCTATATCGTTGCAACTGCATTCATTACCAATGCGTGTAGTGGCTATCGGTATTTTTGGTGAAACCGTGCAACCGCTGCAGACACTATTAACTGATGATTGGCAGACCCGATCGACCTATGCGCTGCTATTAAATAACTTTTACACGCGAATTTCTGTAGCTCAACCTACCATTAGCGATCGTATTTCTACTAAGTCGTACCCGACTTTGGGGCTTTGCTCTCTAACTTTGAAGAGCATCGATTGGACTGCTTAGATAAATCGCTCAGTTTTGTGCTAAGTTCTGTGGTAGTGATACTCAATGTAATGTGGGGCCATAAGTACGGAGAAAAAATGTTCGTTGATCATTCGCTTAAGCGAACCACCCAAGGGCCTTTGCTGATATTAATAAACTTTTATGTAGAAAGTTTTTTCACGTCACACCGCCAAAAACGGCTGCAATTTCTGCTTAGCTGCCTCAGACTTTGGGGGCGCATCGTCATTTTGAAGACGAGGTATTGGAATGCGAGGGTGAACTGCTTAAACTCAAGCATGGTTTTGCAGCAATGATTCTTAGGAAGTGATACTGACTGTTATGTGGCTCCATGAGTCGAAATAGAAAGTGTGCAACTTTGTAAATGTAGCCCGGTGGAATACCTCGTTATAAGTCAAAATCCTAAAACTGTAAGGCCAAAGAATGCAAACGAATGCTGCTTAAGTAGCTTATCAAAGCCTTCGTTGATCTATCAACGCTTTCCCCAGTTGATTAGAAAACTGAAGTACGTTCGGCACGTTCAATGGCGACTGTCGTTGCAATCAAAGAGTCTTTTTCATGACGGGGGCGGGGGGCACAGCCACGGCATCGGTAACTCAGCGTCTGCCGGTAACTGCAGCCTTGCACGCTTGCTGATTGGTTGCATGAATGGCTGGGAGCCAGTGATTGGTGGGAAGAGGGGACTTGGAGTTTGTGATTGGTGGGAAGGGAGTAGCCATCGAAAAACAACAATATATATATATATATATATATATAAACAACAGCAAATCCTTTGGCCAGTGCGGCAAAATCTGGCGGTATTTCCTCCTTCTATTAAACTTTTGTGGTTGCCATCAATGAATGAGGATAAAATGAGGAGCAAGGGCTCGAGGGCGCGGAAGCTAAAATTTTTCGCAAGGCTGATGAAGCGTGGCTATTCCTGGTTGGCTCTACAAATTCCTGGGAGGCTGCTATTGGTGGGAAAGGATGACTGGATGCTTGTGATTAGATTAGATAGGTGGCAGTAGACAAACCAACAGGTCCATTCCCAAATAGACACCGGAACTTACGCTTCGGCCTTCTTTGACCTATTGCCATTATACCACTAGGATACACCCTAGATGACTGAGGAAACAAGAAGAAAAATGGAGGGGAGGGGGAGGGGGGATCTCACTCAACGAGACGATCATGCACGCACGGAAGTAAACACGATCAATAGCCGCTGATATGCGGATATTAGTTTCGTCTATCTGTGTAGTTGGAGCGGAAGAGAGAAGAAGATGGAAGAAGGTGGCCTAGGAACCTTTGGTCGTTATGAGTTTGCGACTCCTGGATGAGAAGTTCTTAACTGTGGAGGATATCTCTCGCAATGTTTGTCAAGACGGTTTTTAAACGCGTTGACTGTCTCCACACCGACAACGTCGGAAGGGAGTCTATTCCAAATGTTCGCTATGAAATACGGAAAGAACTGCTGACTTAAAGTTGTTCCTCGAGCTTCATGCTTCACTTTTCGACCGTTGTTTCGCAGGTGATCATTAACGTCTCCTTCAAAAAGTCCCTTCGTAGGTACATTGTTGAAGTCATTCAAGTACTTCAGTGTTTCTATTAGTTGCCCCCTGAGTCGTCTGTGCTCGAGACAGATCAGGCCCAGTTCTTTTAGGCGACATTCGTTTGGCTTGTATCGCAGCTGAGGTATCAATTTCGTTGCTCTACGTTGGACTCTTTCCATATTATCAATATCTCTACACAGATGTAGTGACATGAATAAAACAGCAAATTCTAAGTATACCGCACTAACGCCTTGTGCAAGGGAATGATAATGTCATTGGACTTGTTTTCGACTTTCCTCTTGATGAATCCCAGTTTTCTGCTTGTTTATTTCACACTCTTGTCAACTTGCTGACTGTGTTGTAGTTTGTTTGTGATTGGTGAGAAGGGATGACTGGAAGCCTAAGGTTGGTGGGGAGATGACTGGGAGCATGTGATTGGTGGGAAGTAAAAATAAAAAATATGGAGGTACCGCCACATGCGACTGTGTTCCCAAAATATGTGGCTGTGGATCCTCTTGCTCTTACACCTTCTTGGTAGCAATAACAGATCAGTTGCCAAGCAACACGGTTGCCAGCGCTTCGGATACATAGCGTGCATGCGCACTTGGAGTCGAGAGATTTGAGTTGATACTCAATTCTAACACGATGAGAATCTCGTACTAACTCTTCAGTTGCCAGACACATGTACATCCACTGTCATGTCTAAAAAATTGGGGATACCAAGAAGAGGTATCCAGCGTTTTTGGTCGATGATAATTGCTGCTCAAGTCAAGAAAATATATTCAAATTTTGTGGTCAATACAAAGACAGTAACTATATCTATTGGAGATCCATAATGCATTTGGGGCATAGTTCTATGGTATAGGATAATCTAAAGATATCATAAGTCATCAGCTTTCATTCTCGTTAACAGTAGTAGGCTTATGCTGCTACTATTGTTTATAATTTTTTTTTTATAATTGGAGCAGCTCCCATCAGAAAAGTATACATTGCAATACTTTGAAGAAAAAGTGGTGTCGTTCTTAACTTATAATTACAGCACCCTAATATCATCGTGAAAAATTTTCCAACTAATTCATTCTGTTCAAATTTGTACTAAAATAGTAATTATGCTTCCGTAAAGAACGTGGTATAGCCCACAAAAATACCAACGGTGGCTAACTAGAACTTCGCTTGTACAACATAGATTGTAGAACATAGATTGTTAAAAAGTCAACCTGGGAGGCAGAAGTGCAATAAACCTTTCATCTACAGTTCTAAGTAAACGTTAAAATGAAAGTTCAAGGAACCAAACTGAGTAGTTTTAGGGGCACAGCAGTCTGCAGTTATAAAGGTGGGGGGGTTGCGGGTCATTTGAATCTTCCGTCAAATTGGCGCCATAGTGCTTGATGACCCGTGATCGATCGACTGCAGCCGCACTTACTGCTCTCGGGCCGGTGGGCCTATATATCGGCAGCACAAACCAGTGTGTGTTGGTTTCCCAGTTGAGGGTGCGGTGAAAGTTGACTTTACCACTACAGAATTGGTTTGCCGCAGGAGTAAATATCGATTCGATTCACCTAAGATCTTGGGTACCAAGATGATGATGACCAGGAAATGAGCGAAATACTAAGCCGTCAATATCAAAAAGTCTTTAGTGACAAAATTCCAAATCCTGAAATCGCCAGAATTTATTTAACTACAAACTACCTAACGGACTTCAAGTTCACAAAACTAAGCATTGAACTAGCCATTGATGAACTTTGCGGCAACAGTGCAGCGGGACCAGATGATGTGCCTGCAAAAATCCTTAAGATGTGCAAGCTAAGCATCTCTTACCCCCTATACCTTATGTGGCGAAAATCGATGGATGATGGAGTGGTTCCATTCACCTACAAGTACGCAATTATTTCACCTATTCCTAAAGCTGAAAATAGCTTGGATCCAGCAAGCTATAGACCTGTCTCCCTAATGAGCCACGTAGTGAAGACGTTTGAAAGGGTCCTTAGGAAATACCTTGTACATCATTCAGAAAGCAAGAAGCTGCTTACATCAAATCAACACGGCTTTCGCCATAAACGTTCAGCCACTTCGCAGCTGCTTGAGCATTATGACTCTATTCTCGACCTACTATACCAAGCCAAAAGTGTGGACGTAATATATTTAGATTTTGCCAAAGCACTCGATAAAGTAGACCATGGAATACTGCTACTCAAACTCTTCAGCATGGGCATCAGTGGAAAATGTCTTAGATGGATCGAAGCTTTTCTCACAAACCGAACCCAAAGTGTAATTATAAATAATAAAGTGTCCAAACGACAGCCGGTACTCAGTGGAGTTCCACAAGGCACCGTGCTTGGTCCAATACTCTTCCTGATCATGATAAATGATATGGGGCACCAATGCAAGCTTGCCGTTCCCTCATCGTTCGCTGATGACACACGGATATTAGCAGCGGTGCAATCAACGGCAGACGTACGAACTGTGCAACTAGATCTAACCAACATCTTTCACTGGACAACGGTTAACAACATGACCTTCAACGAATCACAATTTTAACTATTACGGTACGGAAAAAAACAACCTCTCCCCTACTGAATCTACGTTCTACAAGACAAGAGATGGGAGCGAAATCGAGAGAAAGCAAATTTTAAGAGATCTTGGGGTGAGAATACAAGATAATGCCACTTTTGGAGATCACGTGGCTCGAGTTGTTATTGTAGGCAAGAAGTGGAGCGGATGGGTGCTTCGAACTTTCTCTTCACGAGAGGCAGACACAATACTCATCTTATTGAAAAAACTAATACTACCGAGGATTGAATACTGTTCACCTCTTTGAATGCCAAGCAAACAGAAAGACTTAGAGCGCCTTGAGGCTATCCAGCGATCGTTTACTGCCAAAATACGGGGCATGCAAGATTTAAACTATCACGAAAGACTGGCTCAACTTCAAATGTATTCAATTCAAAGGCGATTCGAGCGCTTTACGATTATATATGTCATGAAAATTTTAGAAGTCATTACTGTCATCGTCAATGGACGATTCCAGGCCAGACACTCAGACCGTATTGGTCGCACTTGTGACGTGCGAATTCCGATGAAAACTGGTGGTGACGCAATGGCCACAAAATATTCGGGGGCGAGGTTATTCAACAAAATACCACGTCACATCCGAAATGTCACCGGTACAGAACTGTGAAATTTAAAAACTTACTGGACGCATACTTACTGAAAGTGGCAGATAAACCTGTAGTAAGTGGCTACGTTAGCTGAGTGGATAACTCGCTGTTAGCCATCCCGCTTGTCACGGACTGCAGTATCACCTCTGCGCAAGTTGGGTCGCGTGCATAACGCCTCCTGGACCTCGTCCGAAGTATTATCAAGGTAAGGTATAAATCAAAACTATATTATTCTTATTTCAGGATGTATGGTGCAACCTAAGAAGATCAATGAAGCACAGGTGCAGTGGTTGACGCAACAATATTTTTTCAGCTTGTTTCCTTCATTTGACCTAAGAATTTTCGCTTGAAAAAAAAGTTGAATTGAAGGTGCATCATTCGGTAGGTAGGATACAAGGCGGGAAATTTTATTAGATTCAGTAATGTTCTGCTGTTTATAAGCTCATTGTTTTCTCATACCATCTAAGGTGGAGAGAGAGTGTGCTATTTAGATGAATGGTAAGAGAGAGCACTTACCTCTTCTGACAACTTGAGTTAGCTGCTGTATCGTATCCTACAGTAACATAAGTGTGATAAATGAAAATGGGTCTTGGCAAATTTCTCGCTGTCTTCTTGTAGGAGCCCCGGCATTTTAGTTCATAGCAATTTTACATTGTATAGTGGTTGTTGTTGAAGTTTCAATTACGGTAACGGCACGAGGAATTTTGTAACTGCGTAGGATGGGATATCATAGGCGGCTAACATTGGTCGTAAGGGATATACCATGATGTACCTTTTGAAGATAGTGTATGACTGTGCGAGAAACCGCTGAGTTGTAGACAGAGCAGTGAGTCGATTTGGTGATAATGCCTAAGTCTAATATCCTCTTCAAAAATCCACGAACTTCATCTTTGAATTTAATTACGAGTTTGAAAGGATCCGTCTGTGAGCCGTAGAGGGTATTCTTTTTTGTCAGGTAGAATGAAATTCATTTTTATCGTATTCATTCTTGTTTGAAACGACAAACAAAATAAAATAAACTTATTATACCATATACACCTCGTACAGTAAACATAAACCGTTGTCTCTAGTTTTTTTTTTTTTTTTAAATCCGATCTATTTCAACTATCAAATTTCAGCAAAGCATTTCTGTTGCAGTATGCAGACCGGACATGGGAAGAGCAGCTGCCATTTCAAACAAGAATGCATATACTAAAAAGTAGAGCACTCTGAGAGTGCATACCTCCGCCATGCAAAACTGCGGTAGCCAAAAATTCAAATCGGCTCTAAAACCAGGATTTTTTTGTATATCAACACTAAAATATAATCTTTTGTGCCTTTTGATAGTATCATCAGCTTCCGCAATTATCTTAAAGATCCGTTAATAACTTCTTGAGTTATGATGCTAACAAACATTATGACAAACATAAGTCAAACACACAAACGGACCTCCGATCTGCACCAAAGTTTAATCATTTATGTCTTTTATCATTACCAACAACTCCTGTAAATTTCATAAATATCCACTAACAGCTTGCTTAGTTATTGCGCTAACAAGCATAAAATCAAACACAGTGACAAATTAATGAACGAACAAACAAATGACGAAAATTTGGTCATTTAATTTTCGTAATAAGGCTAACAACTCATGTAAATTTCATGAAAATCCGTGTATTACTTTTTGAGTTATGGTACTGATAAAAAAGGCAGACAAACAGATGAACGGATTTCTACGAAAAAGTTTATCCTCTGTTGCTCCTAACGTGCCTAAGAATCCCTGTAAATTTCATAAAGATCCGTACATCACTTTTTGAGTTAACAACTCCACTCTTTCGACCATACCATCTATCTTCTTCATATCTAACATTTCAGATGAAGCACATATTCTTCTAACATTTATTACATAAAGGCTGTCTGTATCAACATCTAGACCACTACTGCAAAAACGGTTTTTACTCAAACTATTCGCTCCCGGCATCACTAAACCTTACATTCCTTAGTAGTTTAATTCCATTCACTCCATTCCAAGCTACAGCAAACCTGTGTTAATACAGTAAAATCTCAGGAAACGTTCCTCTTTACAGCTCACCCACACTGACTTCAAATTTTCATGTGGAAACACTTTTACCATTGGGCCCTACTTTAAATTTACAATCTCCCACGCCTCTTCTGTCAAGTGTTGTTCACAAATTTCAATGCAGAAACTGCTATGCTTCGTACATAGGAAGCACTGGAGAACATTACAAAGCTCGTATTAACCAACATTCAGACGTATCTAGTAGAACATGTTTGCGACTCACAAAACACATTCAGCTCTCAATTTTCATACCCGACAAAATATTCATCCTTTCAGCAAGAAAAAGTCTCAGTCATTGATTGTTTCAACGCGTTTGAATTCCCAACTTGAGCATCCCGCTACATTCCTAGAATAAAACCTAGCCTGAGCATAATAACCTCGTTGTACCACTGCTTACTCTCCATAACTGATCTTAGTTCTCTGACTGTACAAGCATTGGCATATGGTAACTCCGAGCAGCTTAAATCATTCGCGTTTTAGAGTTCTTTCTGACAGCATCTCTGATATAGGCTAGTTACCATAGAAGTAAAAAATGTTTTGAAACAAAGATGGTGGGAAAACTTCCCGAAACGTCAGTTAGAGAATTTAGTCGCTTTCTAGTTAATTTTAGAGGAAAATTGTTTCATTTAATATCAAATAACGCAATCAATTCCTGGTGATGATCCGTCAGCCCCCTTTTTTGTCTG
This sequence comes from Parhyale hawaiensis, assembly GCA_001587735.2. NCBI lineage: Eukaryota > Metazoa > Arthropoda > Malacostraca > Amphipoda > Hyalidae > Parhyale > Parhyale hawaiensis. Next base: position 17,170,999 of record LQNS02278139.1, on the reverse strand, counting down.
CTTGTTTGCTTGTCTGTTAGCTACATGACTTTAAAGTTACGAGCGAATTTTCCTCAAGTGAAGAAGAACTGTTAGGAATCTTATGAAGAACAGCTGGATGAATAACACTGATGATCCCCTCTCTGTTTGTTCGTTTGTCTGTCAGTCTTTATTTCTGTTAGCAGTGCGTTACTTGGAGGAGCTGTGGGCTCTATTGCAACTCTAGTAAGACATAACTCGATTTGCTAATTTTCATAGACGAATAAACTTAGACAAGCATTATTTTTTACTTTCTATTAGCATAAAATTGGGGACTAAGTTGTAACTGCTGTAAAATGTAAAGCTTCGGTGATCTCATGCGGGGACTAAAATGGTGGATGAGAAATACATGTAGCAGAAACTTGCGGAAATTGCAGAGAGTAAAAGCATTGTTTTGCAATAACATCTCAGACCTGTATCATACATACGAAGTGCGAAATTATTTTCCAGGTCTAACACCAAATCTTCTAATAATGACCTGCAAGCGGCAGCAGCATCAGAAAGGGGAAATCCTGGCACCTCTTCTTTTCCCATTGTCTCATAGGGAAAACTGCGTGCATGTTGAGAACCATCCAAAATAGCAAGCAAACAAAGAAACAAGGTTATCAGAGTATTATAAGTTTATAGCTTGTACAGAGTGAATTGCCGCTCATCCATGTTACTTGCTGGTATTTAGCTGCTATAATTATTATTCATTACCTCCCACCTCGACAAATCTTTCTATACCTCACTTGAAAGCATGCCCGCTTGTTATTGCAACGCTTTCTATCATCGTTCTACATTGTCATGAGTTTTTTTTTTATCACGAAGTCCTTCGACGGTCATACCTGATAAAGTTCTTCAAAGGTCGTGGAAGGAAGAGAGGTTGAAAAACAGAACTCCACAACTCACTTTGGCCAGCAGGAAACTGAGGTCTGTTCGGTGTCTGCACACAGTGCAACTGCATTGACTATTAGAAATCCATAGTCTGACATATCATTTAAGTCTCAAACTTTGGCTGCGTGTCCAATTTCGTGGCAAATGTTCCAGCAAAAATAGGCTTTGGCAAGTAATGTCGGTGATCGAGCTCGTTAAGCGCTCCAAGTATTGCACTGTGTAGTACTGAATGTCGTACTAAATGTTCGTTCACCAAAACATTCACCTGGCAACAGCCACAATTTTCTTTCTCAATTTCGTATCACACTACATAGATTCGGCACGGACAGCCACAGCCCGCTGCTACTGGGCTTGCATCGATAGATAAGCTGCACCTGTAGCACAGCGCTACCTTTCAGTGTAAGTGTCAAAGATAAGCTGGGTCTCGGACAGGCACATTGACGATATTGCACGCTGTCCTTGGACATGGGCCCTGTGAAAGCTAACATGCAGTTACTGTTCGCAAAGTAGCTCTACATCCGCGCTATATCAGCTTGGAATAATATTGCGTGCTGTCAAACGCTGCTCACGTAGCATTGGACCGGCTTCAGGTTGGATAAAATTGCATTTTTAACATTGATCGAATGTTTGTTTTTGAAAAGTCGCTCCAATATTGCTTTTCAATCTAGGACAAACATTGTCGATGAGAGTTCAGCCAACGAAGCAGTTGATTATCTTACCTACACGAAAATGGAATAGTTGTGCATTAATGCTAATGTATTGATTCAATATCGAGGATTATGTAATCTAATACTAAGAATGACCGTCGTGTGTTTATATATAAATATATATATTTATTTATTTACATGTTCGGTGTCACGCTCTTAACGAAATAGATAGGCGGAATTTAGCCCAGGTTGGAGGCTCTGGTTGTCCTCTCAAGCTCCATTGAAAGTAATAGGCAGAAAATAGGCCTGGTTGCAGAAGATGGCAAACGTATCTTAAGCAGGGACAGTTGAAATTCCAACAATGAAGACATCGAAGGCTTAGTCTGATTCGTACGAGTATTAGCTTCTCCATACATCGAATCTACGGCAAAGTATAGGGTGACCTTATATCAGAATGCATTTCTTGCATTGCCGAAGTTGAAATCGTAGCACTGAAGATGTCTGAAGCTTCCGTTGGCACTCTCATGCTTCTTGAGTCGTAGTTTCTTCTCACAGATGATTTCGTTGCATGAGCTATTCTTCCCACTTTGATGCAATTGTCAACGAAACCGACGAAACATAATTTTTCACGGTCAATAGACAATTATTTCTTCTAGCTTACTGTTTTCCTCTGACTAAGCAGTTTTCTCTTCATAGGTCAAAATTTGAGCAACTCAAATGAAGCAGATATTTGAGGTGGAAAGACGGTATCAACGGTTTCTTTGCTACGGAGCGGACACATTGTATATAAGCTGCTATTTTGTTTAAGTTTGTTCTCGATATCGCTTAACAATGAACTCTTGACCTACATAGATACACGACGTTAACGATTGTGAACAGGCTTCCTTGTAATCCACTATATAATAAAACACAGTTGTTGGTCGCTTGCTTGCTCCCTCCCGTGCTCCAATGTTGGTCCGTCTCTCCGTCACGCAGTTAATGAGTTCAATAGGAGGAATTCACGTACTGAGAAACAAGTTGAGATACCATACAATTTCAGCGCTTGGAGTACCGGTGACAAATATAGCTCTGGATCTCCGGCCTCTGGATCCCGGCCTCTGGATCCCCAGCCTCTGGATCCCCGCTTCCATTGCTAAATGATACCGTAGTAGTTGAATCTTCACCATGAGCAGACGCCTCTTTATATTGAACTAGCTGGACCCGTGAAACTTTCACGGCTTTGCAAGGCCTTTCAGATAGACTCGTGAAACTTTCATATTTTAGCATGGAGACACCACACCTGTTCTTCAACACCGAGACTCGATGTGTGATACATTATGTCCATCCTTTTGGTTGATAATCAGTACTATATAATAATT
>LQNS02278139.1:17146551-17159672 GCA_001587735.2 Parhyale hawaiensis | reverse complement strand
TCTGATGATGGTAGAAAGATCTTCAAGATGCAGCATCCATATAAACATTTGCAGTTGTCCGCCGCCTGCTGCACATATTGAATTAAGTTGCCATGGCTTCTGAAATATTATTCTCTTGAAATGGCATAGATGTAGATCGATTAGAAGCAATTGAAGAAATTTTGATACCCACGACGCGCGTTTCGCTGTTCTCCAGTTCATCAGGTGGGTGGGTCAAAGTTGTTAAATTTAGTTCTTGAAATCTTGTGAAATTTAGAGAGGTTATCATAGGAAGGTGTAACTATGATACCGGCTGTTCCAAACGTATAAATGAAATTTCCACTCAAGCAAATGTTTTGTCAATTTTCAACAACAGACTGCTGCATTAACTCCCATTACTGCACGTTGCAGATACGCAGATGAACCGGGGGCGACAATTTACAACCTGTCGTAGATAAAAGGCTGGCACATCAGCATAGCAGTCTTCGTAGTAAATACAAATCCCACAATTGGCGAAAACACACCACACAGTATATATATATATATTATAGATAGACTACGTACCTGCACTGTCAAAAAATGGCAGCGAGGAATTACCGAAGACCCTTTTTCGTTGATCATGCCCTTCTTACTAATATCTTTCTGAAGGATACGGTGCAACTGCCGACTCAAATTGTCATAGAAGATAAGTATTTTTTTACGGCGTCTAAATGACAGCGAGAAATTACCGAAGACCCTTTTTCGTTGATCATGCCTTTCTTACTAATATCCTTCTAAAGGATACGGTGCAACTGCCGACTCAAATTGTCATAGAAGATAAGTATTTTTTTTTACGGCGTCTAAGCAGCACAATCGTCCCCCACGTTAGGTGACATGTGTGGAAATCTTCCATTATCGAGCAGCAATACAATATTGAATTTTATTAAGTTCTCTGCGGTGTTTCCCAGATACCTAAGGATTAGCCTTCAGTACATGTAAGTTTTGCTCTTGAAGCAAAAACATCTCAGTCCAAGAATGACAGCGCGATAGAAGATCAAATTGTCTCTACTTCCCCGTGAAAAATCATCCCTTCGTATGGGCTTCGCTGTTCAGTATCTCTACTGCATATACAGAGGGGGCGTATTTGCGCCACACATGTGAACACGCATAACATCAAAAGTAGTGCACATGTCGGTATGTCGGTGTTCTTTTGCTGGGGGAGGAGGTTGGACTGTGCGGCCGACAAAAAAGCCCATGAGAAAAATAAGAGTTTCCAAGCTCAAGGGCTCAAAAAATGTAGGTTTCTCTATGTGACATTTTGGTTAACGTCAACAATTGCTATCGTAAAACAAGGCCGCAGGAGGATGGTAACAGGTACGTAACTCGAAATAAAGAATGGAGCGGCCTGAGTAAAAAAAAAAGAGGTTAAGGCCGAACTCAGGAAGAAGAAGTAGGTCAGGAGATACCTGCAACACATGGGGCGTTATGCACAGGAGATAAGGAAGACCGAATGAAAACATTTGGCGTGGACCAATTGGCCCTGTGGACGATGTCAGGTATGGGGAAGTTCCGCGTGTACTCAGGGCTGAAGGCCGCCTTGCGTGTGCTATGATCTCTGGCTCGCGACGCCGTAGAATCCCCATCCTGATAGCCAGGGCCAAATAACAGGAGGTGTAGGAGCAGAGTGGGTTTTTTTGAGAAGAAAACACGAAAATTCTATCCCTGTGGTTGAAGCTGTAGGAATAATGCAGACAATGGGCTATAGCATCAACAGGACAGAGAGGATCCGGATGCTGAGGATTGAGAGTGGGGATCTCAATTGTTGAAGGTAGGGAGGAGGAGCGCTTTCGGCTCCTTGTCATAAAGGTGGGAACTACGAAGAGAATGGCTCGGTAGGAAGATACCCTTACGGGACAGATGTGCCAAGCCGCAGGGCCCTGGTGCCCTAAGCCAGGGATGTGAGGAAGAGGGTGCCGAGAGAGATATCGCGAGAGCTAGCCAAAGTGTTATTGAAGCGAAGGGACCCAAAGGTCTCGAAAATCCTGTTGAGATCCCAGTTCGAAGGCGTTTGTCTGGAAGCTGGAAGTTCAATGGCGAAGTTTTTCAGTAGGAAACGAAGGGAAATGTGTTCCATGTCGATCCCAAAAAGCGAAAGTAAGGGGCCAACTAAGCGCGAAGCGGTACGTGTGCCGCTGCTGTGCGTCAGCACGGCGCAAGTCTAAACGTCGGTGCAGGTGATACCCAGCACCGTGGAAAAAAAGATGACCGCACAATGACGGTCAAGTACGAACCCTGAAACTGTCGCCACACAGATTGTTACTGGCGGCAAGAGGAATGACTTTCAGGTTTTCTCGGGTAAGAAGCTAAAGTGGACCCAACCTGTTTCTCCAGGAAGTGGGCGATAAAAGGAGCGCGGTCCATTTCCTGAAGAAGCTGCAGAGGTTCTGGATTATCTTCCCGTTGACGAGCTGTTGCGGAGGATGAGGCAGAGCGAGGTAGGTGAAGCCCTTCCAAACTAGCAGGTGTCACTATGGAGCTAATGGTTGATAAGGTGCGATGAGAAGAGCCTTGTGGAGGTAAAGAATGAGCACCTGTACTATCTGGACTAGCATGTTTTGAGGTGAAAAATACAAATGGCCTTCCACTTCGTCCAGTCTTGGAGAGAAGCGTCGGCGGCTAATGCAGTGGGATGATCTCGGACCGACACGAACGCGGGAAGCTATTTGTAGGTATAGGTCGCCATGAGATCCACCTCAAAGGGACCCGCCCAAGCAAGGAGGTGCTGGAACTCTAAAGGGTGGAGACACCACTCCATCTGCAGGGGAACATCTCGCCTGAGTGCGTCTGCAACTTGTCCAGTGATGATGGGGTCAGGAAAACCCCGCTGAAGAGGGGCCTGCATTAAGCGGGGTGCCTCTCGCCGTTGCTGTTTGAAGACACCAGCTCCAGGGAAACCTCATCCCCTTTGGGTGCAGACCCGAAGCCTCTAGAGGAGCAGTTTTTGGGGACAAGAAGAACCCCCATCTCGAAAGGATCGACGCCCCCCGGAAGAAGAGCGACGGTGATGGGAGCGGCTGTTCGCTGGAACGCCTCCGGTAGGCTATCAGGACGGGGGATTCTACGGCCTCGCAAGCCAGAGGCCATGACACACGCAAGGCGGCCTTTAGCCTTGCACGCGAAATTTTTCCATACTTGACATCGTCCACAAGGCTAATTGGTCCACGCTAAATGTTTTCATTCGGTCTTCCTTATCTCCTGTGCCTAACGTCCCATGTGTTGCGAGTATCTTCTAACCTAATTCTTCTTCCTGAGTTCGTCCTTAACCTTTATCTTTGGACTCAGGTCGATCCAATCGTTCTTTTGATTTACGTTCCTGCTTCCATCCTCATGCGATCGTGTTTTTCGATTACAATTGTTGACATAGACAAAAATGCCACATAGAAACAAATTACATTTTTTAGCCCTCGGAGTAAATATGGGGTAGGTAGCAGGTGTGCGGAAGCGTACGCCTTAAATCGTGCCAAAGGGGTTTTGGGGGTGTATCCTAGACTCGAAGAGTGAGAAGGGCTGAGCTGCCACAGTGATGTCAGGTTCAGAGAAATTTCCATGTTTTAGTTAGGCCACTACAGCGAAGAAACATGTTAAATTTAGAATTAGATATTATGCGGTTGTAGATCATTAAATAAATGGTATTAACAAAGAACAAACTAGCTAGAAGTAGCTACTTTGCCTCAAATTAGTCACATCTGGAAATCCTGAATTGAGACTAGGCCATGGCGGATAGCTCCCTCTAAGGCTGTAAAACTAAAAACTCAATTAGCGCTTTTATGTAGCTGTTTAAAGGGAGAATATACTCAAATGCCCGCAAAAAATCACCGCAATACCGACCTGTGCATTTTTTTTTTTTGCCCCTGGGTGCCTCAGTTTAGTTTTATTATAGTAGATAAAACAAGTGTGTGCTGCTGTACCGTCTCATGTAATTTTAGAGGCACCTGAAGCTCACTTAGTCATTCCTCAGGCAAAGGGTCGGTTTTTTGGCGAAGTTGAAATCGCAGCAGTTCGTGCTGATTCCTCCTGAACTCTTCAGCAACGAACCGGTACAGCTGCACATCCAACCGCAGTCTGAGGTGATGTCGCTCTGGGTGAAGACCGCGTCTACCAGCCTAGCCCCATCTTGCCACTGGTAGTCGCATCACCATCCAAGTCGCGGCCTGTAATCCAGGCGAGCGGGTGACCTGCAAGTATTTAAGCATGTCAGAAAATAGCACTTCAATACGTAACGTCGTAGTAGCTAAGTAGAATTATTAAACTGGCTTATGATAGAGAATTCAGATGCAGTTCGCGAGAAGTAGAAGAAAAATATAATTACCTTGCAGATGGCTTGAGCTGCCGACAGTCTTTTCACGACGAAGACTTGGGTATCTCCTTACGCGCTGACTTAGAATTCCAATAAAATTTCTTAAGTATTAAAAAAGCAAAGCGTAGGTAGCAAAATTTACATTTATGAAGCAAACCTTGTTGGAAGCGTGGTGTCATGATTTTGCAAAAATTTCATTAAAAAATTATGTAACGAAAGTTTTATGATGAATATCAGTATCAATGAAAATGTTTGCATTGAAAACCATAGCACTCTAAGAGCGCAAAGCTCCACTAAATAAGGCGATGTTTATAATAATTGTAATTAGTTCTAAAACTAAGATATCCTGCTTATCATCACCAAAATTTGTGCTTCTTGGCAGTAATAACAGCTTCTGTAATTTTCTTAATGATCTGTTTGTAACTCTTTGATCTATATTCCGACAAATATGCTGCCAACATCAGTCAACCAGACACACGAATAAACCAACCATCACCAAAATTTGGTCTATTTGTGCCCTTTAACATTTAAAAAATTTTAGCAAATTTCATGGAAATTCGGTCCTCAACTCATGAGTTTGTTCTGATCAACAATATGACAAACTTTTAGTCAAACGTATTAAGGAGAAACCGATGATCTTCTTACAAAGCGTTCGATGGTTTTGCAGACGACAGATGTAAAACAGATTTGTTATTAGTTACTGGAACTTTTCTTATCCCCCTTCTATTGCGTCGGGATCACGTTAGCGAGTTTCCAATTCTGTGGAACTTTTCCCGTGCATGTTATTGGTACAGTCTTAGAGAGGAGAAGCATATATTCAAGAACTTTTCGAGGGAGGTTTTCTGATTGCTTTCTGGGGGGCATTTTCAGCTAAAAGTAAGACAAGTCTCGAAACAAAGTGGAGAACACACAATTGTTTACATCCTCATTTGGTGAAAATTTTTAGACGTGGAGTCAATTGTCATGAAATTATGAACAATTTTGTGGGGGTCTGGCCATTGTTTCTAGTACTTTTGTGCATAAAATATGAAATTTAGGATTATGGGCTGATGGCTGGTCCTCTAACTTGAACTGATGGTATGATACTATCAGACATTGAAAAACAACCAACTAAAGTTGTGCTCGGAAAGCGCAACGCTCCGCCAGGTGACGATATTCTGAGAGACAAAAGGGTAGACAGAAAGACAAAGAGACAAAGGAACTTGTAGATCATCCGCTAAGTTTAATAACATAATTGTCAGGACCCTCTTGCAATTTTTTGAGGTTCCGTCTATAACTTTATGAGTTACGTAGCAGTCAGACGAACCCCGGTAAAAACATACACTTCTTAGCGTCGGTAATAAGTAACAAAATTATTCTATAGCTACATAGGAACAGCAGAGAAAAAATATCTAAATGATAATTTCGCTGAAACATCGGTCAGGTCTTCCATAGGGTACGAATTAATTGCTGTAGCACATTCGTTTATTGCTTAAAGTATCGGTGGGAGGTTTGCGAACTCCTGGTGCTCTGGAAACGTTTCTCATTTTCCTCTCGCATGCTCTTCAAATAATATCGTTGCATTCCTCATGGGTGCTGAATACTATGTTAGGGCTTGATTGTGCATTGAACAGTTATCAGTGTTGTTACCGAATTTTATGTCGAAATATCACACCGTTAAATCTATATCAAACTAGAGCACTCTGAGAGCGCATAACTCCGCCAAGTGAGGCAACGGTAGCAAAAAATTCAAATTGGCTCTGAAACCATAATTTTATTTATATAAACCCTAAAATCTAATCATTTGTGCCTTTTGACAGTAATAACAACTTGTGCAATTTTCTTGAAGATCTGTTCATAATTTTTTGAGCTATACTGTTAACAAACGTTATGACAAACATGAGTCAAACCTACAAACGAATAAACCGATCTGCACAAAAACTTAATCATTTATGTCTTTTGTAATTGCTAACAACCCCTATGAATTTCATAAAGATCCATTCATTACTTTTTGAGTTATTGTGCTAACAAGCATAAAATTAATAACAGTGACAAACGAACGAACAAATGGATCATTACCAAAATTTGGTCATTTACTCTATGTTATATACCTAAGAACTCATGTTAATTTCATCAAAATCCATTTATAACTTTTTGAGTTATGGCATTGAGAAAAAGGAGGCAGACAAAAAAAAAAAAAAAAAACGGATGGACATATCTTTACCAAAAGTTAATCATCTGTTCCTTTTAACATACCTAACAATCCCTGTAAATGCCATCCAAATCGGTTCATAACTTTTTGAGTTATCTTGGTGACAGACAGACAAACATCCAAACACACAGACAGACAAGCACGACGAAAACATAACCTCTTTGGCGCAGGTAAGTATCTAAACGTCGCTTAGCTGTAGTATAAATCTACCCTGAAAGTTTTGAGTACCTCCGAACTTGACGGGGCCAGGGCCTGAAGTTTAAAATAATAAGAATAAATGACTGCATAATTTAAAGCAGAAGTAACATTTCATCTTACCTGTCATTGCCTGTAGGGCGAGGCTCTTATCTTCAGGAGACTTGATCATGAACGGCACCCCACCCAGTGCAGCACATGCTTCGTACTGTTTGTCGACCTGGCCATACCACGTTCTTTCGGCAATGAATACCGGCGGCGGCGGGGGGCTGTAGGCTGGTTTTCAGTTGGGTGTTGGATAATCAATACGACAGGTTGAACTTCACAGCAAATATCCGCGGATCTTAACCCTTTCACTACTGATTCATTTTTCAATGAATTTGAATCTGAAGGCTATATGACTTATTTATAATTCTCGGATACATAAAAAAAAAATAGTTTAAAAATTCCCACGTCCATAGGCTAGCTTAGAGGTTCTGGGATACATTACATCATCAGAATTTTACAATGGGAATGTAAGTATGCCCAACTGGAATTTTCTAAAAAGCTGTGGGACATTCGCCCTACGGTAGTGAGAAAAGCTTCAGACCTAAATATGTCAACAAAAATGCTGGATTTAATTGGAGGTAATCGTAAAATAATACCCAGTTAGGTTGAACTTCGAAGCAAATGTCAAAGAATCTTAATGATGTGGGATAGAAATAGCGGAGCAAGGCTCTAGGCTGGTCACCAGTAGACTTTGAAAAATCACTGCCGAAGTTGCATCTTTCCTTATAGCAGGTGATTATAAACAGTGAAAACCATGAATACCACCAGCATCGGTGGACGGCGAGCTGAACAGCAGAGGACTTGCCTGATGAAATGTGCTAATTGCGCTTCTGACTGCTGAGCTGGAGCTACGTGTACATAATTCACAAATATTAATGCAACCTGTGGTAAGGCCTTGCTCTTAAATAACGTACTGCTGATGATAAGTCCGGCGAGCCATGATATAATATCAGGTATACAATTAGCGTTGCTAACTGCATAAAAAAATCTCTGTTGGCTTGTGACGTGCGGGAGTGAATGAGAAAAACTGTTGCCGAACAATCACTAACTTGAGAAATTTCTAAGGCACTAATTGTGTAGCGTGAACACTATATGTTATACTTTAGCACTTCAGTGATTGGGCTTAATTTGCAGTCAAGTTGATTATGAAATCGTTGTTTTGGTGATTGAATAAAAATAGAGATGAACATATTTGACGAAAACATATGATGGGTTTGATAGGTTCATTACAAACAGACACAATACAAGTATCGTTTTGGCACGTGAGTAAAAAACAGTTACAATGATGTATCTGCATAGCCACTGGAAGTTAAGCGTAACATCTTGGGCAAACATAAAAACAAATTATAATACACTTGAAATTCATATTCCTTAAAACGGCTTTTAAATAGATTATCGGAAGTGGGTCTAATGGATACAAAAGGAATTTTATTGACAAGCAATGCAGTTTGAGAAGCTGTTAAGAGTTTTCCAACGTCAACAAGCACATTATAGGGAGCTTGAGAACAGAACGTCTCATTTCGTAATTTTGTTGGGAATAAGTGGATTGAAATACTTTTGAAATGCTTCGGGATGATTATTAAACATGAATCGAAAAAATTAAGTAAGGAATAGTTGTGGATATCGTGAATTGCAACATTTTCAGAGTAGAGTACGTATCACTGCAATTCATTAGACGAATATTGTTAGCGTTACGTTTAACGCGTAGTATTCCCATAAGTATTTTGTTCAATATTAGTTCAAGTTTATGAATATGACAAAGTTGGGCTCCACCCCAGATCGTGATATCCTGGACCAACACTGAGTGAGCTAGTGAGTAATAAACCATTTTTAGCGATTCACGATTAACATAGTTGGATATTGCATAGATTATAACTAGAACTTTGCTCGGTTTGCGCCCTACTTCCTCGAAGTGGACCTTAAAATCCAACCAATCATCCAAAATCAATCCAAGATACCTTATGTAAGGCACCCATTCTAGTTGATTATTATTGAAGAAAATAGGTGGCAGCTGTGGTTGAGTACAAGGAGAGAACAGCATTAATTTGGTTTTATTATCGTGGGCTGTTAATCTATTTTGAATTCATCATTCGGACAATACATTTATGAGATTTTGTATATCTGCGATAGCAGCCTGAAAATTAAAACTATTGGTGTAAAAAACGGCATCGTCCGCATACAATACACAGTTCATGCCAAGGGTGGTTATATCATTGATAAAAACATTGAAAAGTACCGGACCTAGTATGCTTCCTTGAGGAACACCTGAGATAATGGGCAATGTGTGAGAATTGGCGTCGTTACAGAGCGGTAACCGGAAAAAATCCCCGGGAGGAAAATCCCCGGTAGGAGAAAAGCCCCTGTGGAAAAAAAGCCACCCGGATGAAAGCCCCGGCAGAAAAAAAGCCCAGCTTTCTGGCCAAGCTATATTTGAGAACTCTATTCACTTAAATGAATGCAGCATATTTAAGTCAACTAAACCATATTGCTTTAAGCTACATTCGGTCCAGTATTTGCATGCACGAACGTTGGTTGCAAGAACCCCTGACGTAGGTAATTTGAGGGTAAGTTAGATTTAGCTAGGTTAGGTTAGGTGATTATAGGTTAGGTGAGCTTAAATTAGTTAAGGTGAAGTTGGGCTAGTCAAGGTTAGGTTAGGTAAGATCAGGTTAAGTGAGATAAGGTTAGGTGAGATCAGGATAGGTGGGATCAACTTACGTTAGGTGAGTGAAACTAGTTTGGGTTAGTGAAAACTGCGAGGTTGGGCTAGGCTATACCTATGCATTAGAGCACAATTTTTACATTTTGAACTTGTTCTAAGTCCGAAAATCGGGTATCTCGGGTTGTCCCTATCCAAGAAGTAACAAGCGTAATAGTAGAACTCACGGGAAACTACCATCAAAAAGTGACGTCATTAATCACGTCAACATCGACGAACGCGCCGGCTGAGCAGCTTATGGATATTTAATCAAATTCGCCTGAAGAATCGTTAGCGGCGGCGAATTTTAACCCTTGAGCAAACAAATTAAAGATGACAATATATGTTAATTGAACAAGAAACAACAATTTCCAATGAACATGCAGTGAAAGCTGGAGGAAACTTTCACTGCACTAGAGGCAAAATCTAGGCCGGTATGGGCCCCTGGTTCATTGTCTTTGATGTGAAGCCTCATTTACACTTCGTATTTAGCACAAAATATATTTAAACATATCATCGCATTTGTTGGACTTATTCAATCTCCCGCTCCTTACTGGCCAGCTACTTGAGTTGCACCCATGCACAATAACACAGTAAGATCATTGTCGTCCAGTACAGAAAGTTGAGCAATGAATATTCATATGGTTTCTCTCGCGTCAAGAGTATGACACTGTATACATTTTTGGTTAGGTTTGGTTAGGATAACGAACCCAACCTATAAAGGCGTGAGGCCCGACCCCTCAAATAATTACTTCGACTTCGTCGGTGTGACGTAATTTGGCTACATGCGGTGCGGTCACGGCTAAATTTTATTTCAGCCCCATTGGGTCTTCCTGTTACACTCTTTGCTTTCTGGGTCTGCTACGTAAAAATTGCTTACATGCGATAAATTTGGTAATTACACAAGAATTCAAACCAGTAGGAAACATTAGATAGGCGAGGCCTGCGTTTCTCGTAATTCGCCCCTGCTATGAAAAAAGTAATCTAGGTTAATTGAAAAAAGCTTCCGAATTCGTGAGTCAGGTTAGAAAAGCTAAAGCTACGCAATGCTATGTCAGAATATGTTGTGTCTTGTTAGATGTGGTTAGATTTGGCTGCGTTAGAAAAACTAGACTAGGTTAGGGTAAGTAAATGCAGTACAGTATAATTTAACGTATTTTAATATAACTTGCTTCAAATTAACTAAATATGGGAAATAAATGTACATTTAGAGATAGACGGAGGCTTTTTTTCCTATCGGGGCTTTTTATCGAGTGTTTTTTTTTTCACCGGGGCTCTTTTCCTACTGGGGCTTTTTCCTCCCGGGGCTTTTTCCTATACTCTTGCAGAACACATATCGGTACCCGTTAGACAGGTAACTTTTTATCAGTGCATTTGCTGCGTTCCGAACACCCCAATGATCGAGTTTTTCAAGTAAAAGACTTTTTTCTACAGCGTCGAACGCCTTCTTGAGATCAACGAAGAGACATATGCCATATGTTATACCATGGAAGCACTTCAGAAGGTCAGTTACAAGGTGAGATATAGCTAGCGTGGTATTAGATTTTGTTCGAAAACCAAACTACTTACTACTTATTATGTTTTATGATGAAAGAAAATTTGATAATCTAAAGTGAATAACTTTTGCTAAATTTTGTTGAAGATAGACAAGGTAGATATATGCTTATAATTTGATACATCACTTGAACTGCCGGGCTTAGAGATAGGAATTACACGGGCATGTTTATAAATATTAGGGTAAACACCGGTCTCTAAACACAAGCTGAAAATGTAACATAGAAGATAAGCAATGTGAAGTTTGACTTTTAGCATTAATAACGGTTGGATTTCATCACGATTACAACAGTCATTAATAAACGATTTGAAAATATTAACTATTCCATTGGGACAAGTTGGGTCGAAAACGCAGTCAGTATCAATATAACTTGCGGTAATGGTAAAATTCCTTTGTTCTGGAGGTAAAGCTTCAACAAGTGTTCTTGCGACAGAAGTACAAAAATGAGCACTAAGTAAATTGGCAGACTGTTGATCAGTGAGAGAAAGAGAGAGAGATTGACTTAGGATTAGTTTTTCAATTGAGCATGTCATTCTGGACCTGCCACAATTTGCGAGAAGAATTTCGAGAGCCTATAATTTTTTTTATAGTAGCATTCTTTGCATATACGGATTACCTTATTAAATACATTCCTTTTTGATGCGAAGGAAACTTGCTCTATTATACCGCGCTTTATAAAGGGCAATTAGACTTAGTCAAATGAAAAATTTTTTGACAAAATCCGGAGTTACGGAAACTACAATTCAGTACTTTTACGGAACAGCCAAATGGAAACCGTTCGGCTTTTTTCATTATGCACGTTAAGGGGACCGTGCAGTTGAAAATGTTGAAATTCTCGCTATTTCTTTTTTCTACTACGCAGTAGCTATACATCACGCAAGCACGCAGGCAAAGTTTTAGGCAGGCAGTGGAACCCTAAGTTGGTAGAATGAGGGGGGGGGGGGGGGTTGGTTTTTTCTTATCAAAAGCTCTTTTTTTGACTTGAAGAAAATTTTTATTAGTGAGACAATCATCATGAAACTTTCTAGAGATATTAAAATGCGAAAAATGAGAGGTTTGAACTTCTGTACTTTTCCAATGGGAAAAGTACATTAATCTAACTCACATTCTTTTTCGATTTTACATATCTGTTACAAGTTTATTTCAAATCAGTACGAATATAAAAAAAGATTTTTGAACCCTATGGCGGGAATCCCATTTGCAAAGATAATTAAAAAAATGAGGTTAAAAAAGTTTTATGTGCCGATTTGAGTGAAACTTGGTTCATATACGTACGATCGAAAATAAATAAAGAAACGGGGATTAGACTCTTGCGCTTTTCCCATTTCTTTATATACTACGAGTTATTAAAAAACGGGAACTTCATTTACGGCGGTTTTTATCATATTTCTATTTTCGCTACATGCACACAATTCAAATTCTTCCAAGGTTTCTACCTGATTTTGCCATTCAAGTGTCAGAATGAAGATAATGTATCTCATGCATGACTCGTTACGTATGTAAAATTTCAATATATGTTCTCAAAATTTTTATACCTGTTTTTTTTTCAAATATCAGAGAAAAAATGAAAAGAAAATTCGCATATATTTTGAAAACTGGAAGCAAATAGCAACGTTTAGAACTTAAATAAAAAAACTCAAAATTGGGTTGTAAATTCCAAAGTTTCAAAAATTTCCTAAAAAATCAGAAGAACAAAATAGTCTTATCTTAAAATCACGTTTTACTTACAGTACCAAAGCTGCAGACAAAAGCAACAGTAAATAAAAAAGATGATATTGCAGCTGCACGGTCCCCTAAACGTAACTATGGGAGTTGCTCTTGGTGTACTGCAAGTTACAAAAAGTCCCTCTCTGGCCCGTTGTAACTTACAGAAGGTGCCGCTACCTTAGAACTATCAAAACTTACAGGACGCCGAGCAGATCCCACTTTTGTCCTATGAAAACTTGAAGGCCTGTACGAAGTCACACTGCAAGCTTATTGCAACTTACCGGACTTGAAGAAGGCCTCGCTGTAAACGTTCCTCCGTGTCGTCACTGCGCTGGTGGACGCTGCGTCCGTCATTAAACATTCGTCTGTGAGGGAGTCGAACGAAGCAGCGGTGCAGTTGCTCTGGACAGCG
>LQNS02278139.1:17126023-17144512 GCA_001587735.2 Parhyale hawaiensis | reverse complement strand
TAACTTTTTGAGTTATGGCATCGAGAAAAATGACGCAGACAAACAAACAAACAAACGGATGGACATATCTTCACCAAAAGTTAATCATCTGTTCCTCCCTACATACCTAACAATCCCTGTAAATTTCATTCAAATCGGTTCATAACTTTTTGAGTTATCCTGGTGACAGACAAAGAGACAAACAAAAAAAAAAACACGACGAAAACATAACCTCCTTGGCGGAGGTAATTATTATAGCTCTGTGACAACTGTATCCTGGATACGGAGCGGCTATATTTTTATTTTAGAAAATACTTTATTTAGGAACGACAAAAAAAGATTTTTCAATGCTATTTTGGTGACCCAATGGGGTAGGTGTAGTCCAGTGTCTTTATGTATTTTCTCATTAACTATATACGATATAATTTTTCGATATTCTTCATTCTTTTGGTGTGTACTACATGGTGTCTTCAATACACGTTGGGCGAATAGCTTTGAGCTCATAATTTTGAGATGAATAGTCTATGAGATGCGTTGTGGCGGAGAAATCACTGTAAGAATATTTACAACGAGTACTAAGAATAGTGTAATGAATAGCTACATTGCCGCTTAGAAGATTAGGCTCATGTTATGTTTCGGAAAAGCTGGAGTAATTTCATGTAGTCAGGTTACTTTCTTTTCTCTGCCACTTATTTCCACTTATTTATTTTGATATTATTTTCTGGTTGGACATCACTAAAAATTGCCGAGTAAACTCATACGATGATACAGTACAGATGTACAATGGTAAATCGACAACTGCATTTTCAAGCTACATCATTGCAACTGCATTCTTTACCAATGCCTGTAGTGGCTGTCGGCATTATTGGTGAAACAGTGCAGACGCTATTAACTGCTAATTTGCAGACACGATCGACCTAAGCGCTGCTATTAAATAACTTTTACTTGCAAATTTCTGTAGCTCAACCTACCATTAACGATCGTATTTCTGCTAATTCGTACCAGACCTTGGGGCTTTGCTGTCTAAAATTGAAGAGCATCGATTGGAATGCAAAGATAATTTACTCAGCTTTGGATTAGCTTCTGCAGTAATGATGTTCAGTGTGACGTGGCCTCATGAGTATGAAGAGAAAATGTTCGTTCATCATTCGCTTAACCGTTCCACCCGAGGGCTGGTACTCATATTAATAAACTTTTATGTAGAAAGTTTCGCACGTCACAGCACCAAAAACGACGGTAATTTCTGCTTAGCTGATACAGACTTTGAGGGTACATCGTCATTTTGAAGACGAGGTATTGGAATGCGTGGATGAACTGCCAAAGTTAATTAAAGCATGATTTTGCAGCAAAGATCCTAAGGAAGTGATACTGACTGCGACGTGGCTCCATGAATTGGAAAAGAAAGTGTACAACTTTGTGAATTTAGGCCCGCGGACTATCATATTATGGGTGAAAATCCTAAAAGCGTAAGGCCAACGAAGGCAAGCGAATGCTGCATAAGTGGCTTATCAAAGCCTTTGCTTATGTGTCAAAGTTTTTTTTCCAGTTTATTACGTTCGATGGCGACTGTCGTTGCAAGCAAAGAGAGGTTTCATGGCCGGAGGGGGGGGGGGCACAACCACGGAATCGCTAACTCAGCGCCTGCCGACAGACTGCAGCCTGACACGCTTGCTGATTGGTTGCACGAAGGGGAGCCAGTGATTGGTGGGAAGAGAGGACTTGGAGCTTGTGATTGGTGGGGGAGGGAGCTGCCATCGAGAAAAAAAAATGATTGGCCAGTACGACGATATGTAACTGTATTCCTTCCTTCCTTCTATTAAGCTTCCTAATTTGCAATAAAGGAGCCTTAATTGAGTGAGGAGCAAAGGCTACAGAGCTCGGAGGCTTAAATTGTTACTGAGGCTGAAGCCTTATTGGCTGCACGAATGACTGTAAGTCTGCGATTGGTGGGAAGGGATGACTACGAGCCTGTGATAGGTGGGAAGGGTCGAGTTAAGTAAGTATTAAAAAAAAAAAAGGGGCCGGTTACAGCCGATGTGACTGTGTTCCCAAAATATGTGGCTGGGGTCTCTCTTGCTGTTACACCTCCTTGGTAGCAATAACTGATCAGTTGCCCAGCAACACGGTTGCCAGTGCTTCAGATACATAGCGTGCATGCGCACTTGGAGTCGTAAGATTAAGCTTAATACACAGTTCTTGCACGAGGAAAATCACGTAATAACTTTTACAGCTGTCAGACACATGTACTGTAGATTCACTGCCCTGTCTAAAAAATTGGCGCTGGCAGGAAGAGGTGCCCAGCGTTTTTGTTCGATAATAATTGCTGCTCAAACCAATAACATATTCTCCAATTTCTTAGTCAATTGACAATAACTATGTATATTGGAAATAAAGAATGAATAATGCCATTGGGGGCAGAGTTCTATGGTATAGAGTAATTTACATTTATTATAACTTATCAGGTTTTAGTCTCGTAAGCAAAAGTGGGCGCATGCAGATATAAATGTTTATTGTTTTTTTTTTTCATAATCAGACCAGCTACCTTCAGAAAAGTATACATTGCAGTACTTTGAAAAGCAAGCAGTGTCGTTTCTTAACCTATGTTTACAGTACCTTAATATCATATTGAAAGTCTTTCAATTAATTTCTTTTGTTCAAGTTCACCGTGAAATGTTAATTACATTTTAATAAATAACGTGGTATGCCGGAATGCCGACGGTGGCGAACTATAATTTCTTTGCTACAACGTAGAGAGAAGTTACGGAACATCAACTGTTAAAAAAAATCCACCTAGGAAAAAGAAGGGTAATCAAATTCTCATTTACTCGTTCTATGCAAAAGTTAACATGAAGGTTAAACGAACCTAGTTTCCAAGGTATACAGAAAGAGTGCGAAATCAAAGTGCATCTAATTAATTTACAGCACTTAAAATTTCCTCTTACCCTCTTGATAAGCTATCATTAAAAGATAGGCAGACAGGAACTCATTGGCTAGAAGGCCTGCAGAGTGTTGGTGGATACTTGCTGAGCTCTACAGCTCACTTTGCCTATATGCCGCATCGAATTGTTTAATTTAACAGCACTATGAGACATGACCGTCCATATTGTTATTGTAATATATGCGACTATGGGCTAAATCCAACCCAAATAAGACCCAAAACTCTCAAATATGTAACAATGCATTCTCTATTGTGACTATATGACATTAAACAGCTGTTGCCTTTGGAACATTGGGACGTGTTTGATTCAGCAGCGAAATTTAGCCTGTGAGGCGTGACTCGACCGAATCTTCAGATAAGTGCCCTCGTTTCGATTTGTTGACGCAAGTTTCAGGCGTTGATTCTTAATTAATTACCGTGAAAATAAACGAACTTAGCCTTAATTTCTTACAATGAAAATTTTAGTAGGATCAAAATAATCGGCTACTTCTAGCACCTGCCACACAATTTAAAGTGACGAAGCTAAAGTTCCTGTCTGCAGATTCTGGTAAGTCAAGTGGATTTGGCTCAGATTGATTTCCTTGACCCAATCAAACGTGCCCTCAGTTTTGCTCCTGCCAAACTTAGAGTTACAACCAAAAATGAAGCATCAGCTTAGATAAGTGGAACCCCAAAATGTTTCCTAAATATGATCGTGACTCCTTACTTGCTCTTAGAGTTATAAGAAAAGTTAACTTTGCGAAGTTTTGAAAATCCACCCCTGTTATTTTTGTCTTTATTTTTCCACTTTTTTATCGTTTTTCAATAAAAATTTGCTTAAGTACCAATTTTTATCATATATTTGTGAGTGTTGCAAGCTGTGATCCTGCATGAAGACTGGAAGCTGAATGTGTGAGTTTTGTGAGTGGCAAACCAGTTCTTCTATATACACCAAAACGTCTGTGAATATGAGCTTTAACTGCCCAGTATTAGCTGTGTACGAAGCATTGCAGTTTCTGCACTAAAATTTATAGATGGTACTTAACAGAAGATATCCGGTAGTTTTGTCTTCAAACTTAATGCAAACGCTATGGTACATCTATTCAATGGGAAGTATATAATATGTAGGTGGACTTTATATATTAAAGTTATTACAAAGTTTGTCGTATTAACAGTGGCTTTTTTATAGTGTGGAAGGGATGGGAAGAAGTCCAAATTACAAACTTTGGGCTTAGCGATGCCGTGATTCAATAGTTTTTCTACGAAATAGTTTGCAGTAGTGGTCTATACTCTAGAAGGTGGTGTGGATAGACATGGTTTTAAAAATATGTTTTGAAAAATCCTGCTTTGATCTAAAAATGCCAGCTATGAGGAAGACAATTCGTATGCTTGAGGTAGACTTCAGGTAGTAATTTTACTTACATTTATTTTCAAATGATCAGGCAGTGACTGAATCAACCTTTTCCGAGGCTTCAATATGTGGATTTTCTGTGGACTCTAGTGGTTAGTGTTGAGTCTTGACAAATTAGTGGAGTACCTAAAGATGCTTCCGATTAATTTGATTACTTCTCGTGAATTTGATGCTTAGGTGTTTCTTATTCAACTATTGTAGAAATAAGTTGCAATCTGTTGAATTTCTGAAGATGAAGAAGAAGGTGTTTAGAAAACATTTATCGTAGATGGGTTTGAAATTATTGGACAGTCATTGGACAAAATTGTTCGATGGTGGCTCAGAACAATGTTCGCTAAAGTAGGACCGAGCGGCCGGAGAACACATGGAAACTCTGTCAATGTACTTGTGTAAACTGTTATCAAAAATGAAAGATGGATCTTTAAACGCAAAATTAGGAAAAGTTGTAGGACCGAGCGGAGAACACATGGAGAATCTGTCAATTTACTTGACTAAACCATTGTTAAAAATGAAAGACGACTCTTAATAAACACATTAGGAAGAGTTCTGAAGAGTTGGTCCATATTATGGAGGGAGTCTGCATTATCAACAAATTTTGTTGCAAATAATATTTACTAGCTGGGAACCTATGAAAACTCCACAGAACAAGAGCAATGTTCTTCAGTGACATATCAGACCCGTATTATCCTAATGTTTTCCTGTCTAACGATAAGGGAACCTGTTGAATTTCGACAACACAAAAGCATCGTTCCTCAATTTTGATGCCGCCCTAGAACCTGTATCCTACATACGAAGTGTGAAAATTGTTCGACGTCAGGCAGTGAATTTTTTACCTGAGACCTGCGAGCAATAGCAGCTTAGATTTGAACTTGACTCCATTTTCTATTGGTCTCTCCCTAGGTCGTATCAAGGATACCTGAAGACTAGTTTCTCATTATCTAACCACCGTGGCGAGCATGACGGTCCTAGTAACTAACTAATTAAATTACTAACAAAATAGGCAACTAACTAACGGAGGGACTGTCAGAATTATCATATAACAAGATGGCCCGCGCTGTCATAAAATAACAGCGAAGGATTTGTGATGACCTTGTTCATTGATTATGCTTTCGTTATTGCAACTGCTAACCGAAGCACCCTGATAAGAGCGTTTACGGCTTCACAGCCACTCAGTATCGAAACTTTTTTTCTCTGTAATGGAGAAAGATCATTGCATATAGCAGCCCGATCAGCAAAGCTCAAAGTAATAGCTCAGATTCGGTATTGTGGATACGGAAGGCTAGCCTATACAGGTCCGATGGTTTTTGTTCAGTAAAAGCTGTTTCATCGACCATTGAATTAAATTTGGGAGAACAGTTGAAGCAACGAAATCATCATGGGAGTGCGAATGGAAGCTTCAGATATCTTCAGTCCTGCGATTTCAATTTCGGCAATGTAAGAAGTGCATTCAGACGTATGATCGCCCCATACTTTGCCGTAGATTCGATATATGGAGGAACTTATACTCGTACAAATAAGACTTAGCCTGCGATGTCTTCCTTGTTTGAATTTCAACTGTCCCTGTTTAGGATACGTTTGCCATCTTCTGCAACCCGGCCTATATTCTACCAATCCAGTTTTCGATAGAACTTGAGAGGACGACCAGAGCCTCCAACCTGGGCTAATTTCCACCTATCTGCTTTGTTAAAGCTTGACAGAAAATGGATAAACAGATAAATAAATAAACAAAGAAACAAACAAACAAACCGATAAATACAAATCGGTCTTTATTATATTGTAGATTGTTTTGTATACCTGTATATGTTGGTTTAAATTAGAATGATATCGAAGCTGCCTATGTCGGCATTAGGTGGCAGTTGAAGGTATTTAACACCATCGCAAAATCGAAGCAATGCATCAATACCGTCGGGCGTTTATATATTGATTTATTTTTATATTTTTGTGTTTATTCATGTATATGTTTCGCGTGACACTTTTAAAGAAATAGATAGATGAAAAAGAGGCTGGGTTGCAGATTCTACAATAATTATTTTGGGTTTTCATTGAGATCGCTAAGCAAAAATTAGACCTGGATACAGGAAATAACGAAAGTGGGCTCCTTATCGTTCTAAATGAATACTTATCTTGCTCAGCCAACGTTCAAATCGAAACTATATTAAAATTTACTGATTCTCTTAGCGCTGCCAGGAAGTTTGGTTTTCATAACTTTATCCGTCAATCAATACTATATTTGCTCTTATTTTACGACGCATGGTACAAGTTTAGTAGATGTTCAACGAAACACAGGCGAAGCGGTCACCACATCAATGATTTTTAGAACTTGCTTATTCTTTTGATGCAAGAATTTTCGCTTAATCACACAAAAAAAGTGAATTGAAGGTGTATTATTTGGCAGGTAGAATACGAGGTTTGGAATTTATTTATTTTTTCAAGTCGAGTAATGCTTTCCTGCTTGCTAATATAAGCTCGTTTTTTCACACGTCATTTAGGGTGTAGAACGAGTGTGCTGTTTAGATGAATTAAAAGAGAGAGCACTTAGCCTACCTCTAATAACAACTTGAGTTAGCTGTTGTAGCGTATCCTACAGTAACAACCGTGCGATCAATGAAGACGGGTTTTCACAACTTTCTAGCAGTCTTTTTCTTTGCCAGCGCGGGTTTTCTAGTTTATAAGAATTTAGCATCGTATACTGATTATTGTTGAAGTTTCAAATAACGGCAACTGGGTAGGGTGGGATATCATGGGCGGCTAAAATTGGCCGTAAAGGGATAGTAGCATTATGTACCTTCTGAAGACGGTATATAACTGTAGCAGAAGCCCCTGAGTTCTAGACAGAGCAGTAAATCGATTTGGTGATACTGCCTAAGTCCAATATCTTATTCCAAAATTTGTGAATTTATACTCGAATTGAAATGCAAGTTTGAAAGGATCCGTTTGTGAATAGTAGACGGTGATATTTTTTATCAGGTGAAATTGGATTCATGTTTAATCGTATTCAATCATGTTTGAAATGCAAAACTAAAACAAAGACACTTATTGTAACATGTACATCTCGTGCAGAAAACATAAACAGTTGTCTCTAGTTTTTCAAAACCGGATCTATCTCAGTTACCAAATTCCAAGAAAATTTTGTTGTAGCATGCTGACCGGAGAAAGGAAGGTCAGCTGTCATTTCAAACAAGAATGAACCTGATAAAATAAAATATAAATTCCACTCTGATACAAACAGGTTCACCCTCTACAAATGACAGGGCGATTTTTTTCAAACTTACTGTTAAAGCAGAAATTTGTAAAAAAAAAATATTAGACCAGGGCATTATCACCAAATGAACTAACTACTACCTCTACAACTCAGACGTTTTTCCGAAGTCACATACGGTCTTCCTATGGTACATATAGCAAATATCTCTTCACGGCCAACAAATCTCTTTTCACGCCTATAACACTTATCCAATCCAATTGCAAAATTCCTTCTGCCATTGCTTAAATATTTAGCAACAAATCAATACTCATATTGGAGTTCTTGTGAATTTCTCGACAGTATTAAAAACCCACTCTTACCACTTTATACTTACTTATCCAGCTTCTATATCACTACCTTGTTCACCAGCATACTTATAGGCGAAACAATTGATATATATAGTTTTGCAACAATATTTTCGATAATATGGGCTCATTCTACTCGTTCAATGTGGGCCAACGCACCTTCGCAACTTTTCCTAATCTGGCTATTAAAGATTTGTTTATAATCTATATAAGCAAATTGAAATAATCCCTCCATGGGCTCTCTGCTCGGTCCCACTTTAGCGACATCTTTCTGCGCCACCATGAAACTATTTGTTTTGGCTAAGTGACTGAACAAACAATTTAAAACTCATCCACTCTAAATGTTTTGTTTCCGACACCTTTCTTAACTACAAAATTCAACAGCTTCAGATTTATGTTGCAGTACTTAGAAAAATAATATTTACTGAAGATAACTATTCAAGCAGTTCGATAAGTTTTTCATAGATATCCTAATAAGCTAACCAGGACTCAACACGAACTACTCGAGTTTCAGAAACGCGCAGTTTCAAACTTAGGAACAAGTTTCTGCAGGCACTACTATCACCAATTTAAAATCAATGACTAATAACTCTACTCATTCGCAGATACCATCTATCTTCTTCTTATCGTGCATTTTCAGATATAGCAAAGTTTCTTCGAACATTTATCAAACATAAAGGCTATCTACACCGCCTTCTAGACCACTACTGCAAGCCCTGTTTTTAGACAAACTATTCGGTCTCGGCAGGGTTAAGCCTTACATTCGTAAGTTTAACTCCGTTCACTCCATTCCAAACTACGATAAAACCTGTGTTAATATGGCAAAATCTCTGGAAACGTTTCTCTCTGAAGCCCACCCACATAGAATCTTCAAATTTTCATGTGGTAACACATTTACCATAGGGTCCTGCTTTAGATTTACTTGCACTCTCCCACACCTCTTCTGTTAAGTGCTACTGCAAATTTTAATGCAAAAACTGCTATGCTTCGTACATAGGAAGCACGGGAAAAACATTATATAGCTAACCAACATTCAGGTGCATCTAGTAGAACTTACTTGCCACTCACAAAACACATTCAGCTCTCAGTTTTCATACACCACAAAATAACCACCCTTTTGGCAAAAAAAATATCTTCATCATTGATTACTCCAACCCTTTCGAACTCACAACTAGAGAATCCCGCTAAATGCCTCCACGGAAACAGCATGTTTACGTTCGCAACTCTAACTCGTTCTATTGCAGGTTCAAGGCCAACCCAGGCACGCCAGCTCCCTGCTTTTCTATATTTGTGTTGACTCTCGGCAGTTGCGGGCGTGCACCTAGTGCGTTGTGGTGGAACTTGCCTTCCTCAAGATGAGGGGGTCGGGGTCGCGGGTCATTTGAACCCTCCGTCAAATTTAGCGTCATAGTTCTTGATGACTTGTGGTTGACTGCAGCCGTACTTACTCCTCTAGGGCCAGTGGGCCTATGTCCGCAGCGCAAGCCAGTGCTTGTGGATATCCCAGTTGTGGGTGCGGTCAGAGTTGACTTTACCCTTACCCTTAAAACCTAGCCTCAACATAATGCCCTCAATGTGCCACTCACTGCTTTCTCTCCATAACTGATCTTAATCCTCTGCCTGCACAAGCATTGACATTTGGTTCCTCCGAGCAACTTTGATCGTTCGCGTTGTAGAGTTTTTTCTGACAGCATCTCTGACATAGGCTAGTTACCATACAATAATAATAACAACAATAATAAAAACAATTTAAAACAAAGATTATGCTTAGCTATTTTAATTTTCTGATGGGGGGAAAACTTCCTGAAAACTCAGTTGTAGAATACTATAGTCGACAGCCAACCTAGACAGCAAACATGCAAAGAAATTAGGTTATCAGAGTTTTATAAGTATACTATAGTTTATACATGGCGAATTGCCGCTCATCCAAGATATTTGCTGGTTTTAAGCTGTCGCAATTATTATTCATTACTTCCCACCTCGACAAATCTTTCTATACCTCACTTGAAAGCATACCCGCTTGTAATTGCAACGCTTACTATCATCCTTCTACATTGTCATATATTGTTTCTCTATCACGAAGTCCGAGGGCGGTCATACCTGATAAAGTTCTTCAAAGGTCGTGCAAGGAAGAGAGGTTGCAAAGCAGAACTCCACAACTCGCTTTGGCCAGCAGGAAACTGAGGTCTGTTCGGTGTCTGTACTCAGTGCACCTTCATTGACTGTTAGAAATCCATAGTCTGACTTATCATTAGCGACTCAAACTTTTTCTGCTTATCCAATTTTCTGCTAAATGTTCCAGCATAAACTGGACTTTGGCAAGTAATGGCGGTGATCGAGCTCGTTTCGCTCTCCGAATACAGCTTTGTGTTGTACCGACTGACGTGCTAATTGTTCGTTCACCAGTACTTTCTCTTGGCAAAAACCACAATTTTCTTTCTCAAGTTCGTACGTATCACACTAGATTATATGCGCACAGCCACAGCCCGCTGCTATGAGGCTTACATCGGCTGATGAGCTGCATCTGTAGCACAGCGCTACCTTGCAGCGCAAGTGCCACAGAGAAGCTGGGCCTCGGACAGGCACATTGACGACACTGCAAGCCGTCCTCGGACCCGGACACTATACCTATAGGCCAACACTGTTCGGAAAGCAGCTTGGTATCCGCACTATATCAGATTGGAATAGCATTGCGTGTTGTCAAACGTTGAATACCGTATTAGTTCAATGAAGAGCATTCATGCTCCTGCTAACAGTTCTGAATGTAATTACCTCCGCCAAGGAGGTTATGTTTTCGTCGTGTTTGTCGCTCTGTCTGTCTGTTTGTTTGTCTCTCTGTCTGTCTATCTGTCCCGAAGATAACTCAAATAGTTATGAACCGATTTGGATGAAAATTACAGGGATTGTTAGGTATGTTAGGAGGAACAGATGATTAACTTTTGGTGAAGATATGTCCATCCGTTTGTTTGTTTGTGTGCGTCATTTTTCTTGATGCCATAACTCAAAAAGTTATGGATGGATTTTGATGAAATTAACATGAGTTGTTAGGTATACAACAAAAAGTAGATGATCAAATTTTGGTAATGGTCCGTTTGTTCGTTCGTTTGTTTGTCACTGTTTTTAATTTTTTGCTTGTTAGCACAATAACTCAAAAAATAATGAATGGATCTTTATGAAATATATAGAAGTTGTTAGCAATAGTAAAAGACATAAATGATCGAATTTTGGTGCAGATCGATTGATTCGTTTGTATGTTTGACTCATATTTGTCATAACGTTTGTTAACAGTATAACTCAAAAAGTTATAAACGGATCTTCAAAAAAATTAAACAAGCTGTTACTATTATAAGAAGGCACAAGTGATGAGATTTTCGAGTTTATGCAAAGAAAATTATGGTTTCAGAGTCAATTTGAATTTTTGCTACCGTTGGCTCACTTGGCGGGGGTGTGCGCTCTCAGAGTGCTCTAGTTTTTATTGGATTGAAATGCTCGGCAGAAATGGTTGACACAAAGCACCATGCGCACGCTCTATCGAGAATTAAGTCCATTAGCTCTTTACAAAGCTCTATTTTCAGAATCATTTCAAGTTACATCTGATAATCTCGAAATACCAGACAACCGCTGGACGGTTGTACGCGGGTTAGTTCATTCAGTGGTGAATTCGAACTGATTGTATTCCAAGGATTTAATCACAGCATCCGATCCGATGCCGTTGACAGAAATTGGTCTCAGAGCTCCAGTTTTAACGTAAGGCATGTGTATACGATTTTTCTTCTAACACCGTGGAATGAAAACGGCACGAAAACGCAAGCTGATTCGGCGCTGGTGTAGTCTTATTAACGGTAAAGAATTTGCACGTTGTTGTGCTTTATTTGCAAAAGGTACACAGCACCTGCATTACATATTTCTATCTATTGAGTAATAGTTACGTTTAATGCTAATTAAAGGTCGGCCTACAGATTTTTCGTCTGGCAAGGAAACGCACGTATTTGGCATTTGCTGAACACTGAACGAATGAGACAAAAAACATTTATTTTATCCTATGGAATGGATGCAGTGCCCAAAAAATTAGTGGCACAGCACCGTAAGGTAGGCCTTCATATAAATAATATCTTAACGCTAACAAATGGGACAAGAATTCCGGTTGATTTGGGGGAATTACGCTGGTGGGGAGTTAGTGTTTCCCGTTAGAATCTAAAAAAGTACCTCAGTTTTGGATTGGTATTCTTCTGTAACATTATTATCACCCGCGAACAAAGTGAGAGAGAGATGATAATGTTTTCGTTGAAGATTTAAGTATACATTTGTATGTTTGCCTGTTCACTCGATAAGTCGTCGAAGGAGTTGAGGAATATTCATAATTTTTTGTAGGGAGTTTGATGGGTTGACCTAGATGTGACCCATGCTAAGCAATTAGACCATAAAAAATGACGGCGTTGAATTTCCTCATCAGCGGCGAACTTGCCTCCTTCTATTTATCACCCGCGAGCAAAGTGAGAGTGGTGATATTTTCGTTGAAGACTTAAGTATATATATTTGCATATATGTATATATTTGTATGTATATATTTGTCTGTCCACCCAGTTAGTGGTCGAAGTAGTTCAGCTCCATATTATACATGATTTTTTTTTTTGCAGGAAGTCTGATGGGTTCTCTCGATGTGACCCATACCAAAAAACTAGGAATAGCTGCCCAATAAAAAATGACGGTGATGAAATTTGTTCTCGACCCAAAAACAGGTAGGAATTGAGCAAGGTCTTTATTTTTTGCAGGGAGTCTCTTGCGTTGCTCTCGATGTGACCCATATCAAAAAAACTAGGAATAGCTGGCCCTAAAAAAATGAAGGCAATGATCGAGATTTGCTCCTACCGCGGGTGATGGTCTTATGCCACGAGGCATTGTAGTTTTTCCCTAAGTTATTATTAATGAGCTAATCTCCGGGAAGGAATGGGACTATGCCCTCGCCTCATTCATAAAAAATGACTTCGTTGAATTTACCCCTGCCGCAGGTGAGGTCTTACGCCACCGAAGCGTTCTAGTTTATCCTGTCTGTATATGATAAGATGAAGAAAATTCAGAAGCAACATCAAGCAAAAGACTTTTCCCAAAAATGACCATCACCGTACATCAGATACTGTCTACAGTTACTCCAATTCAGATGGCAATGTGGTAGTAAAAACAAAATAATAACTCTGATCAGCGATCTGAATATTAACTGCAATGAAGAAGGTAACATGATGAAATAAAAAAAAAAAAATAAAAATGAATGGCCGCAACAGCAACTCGAAACATTGAATGACGGCTTATAGTAAATGCAATAATAATAATAATACCTAATAATACCCTCGGTGTCAGAAACTACAGAAAGGAATGTAGTGCGGAAGAATGCCCATCTCCACAATAGAGGAGCAAACTAAAGTAGGAGGAACTAATTTTGGTGATCTGGATTAAAAGATGAAGGCGATTCAGACGAAGATCGCTTTGCAGCCCGTTATTTGCGCGTACGCATCCCCCCCCCCCCCACGGTCTTCGCCCTACTTTCGGTTTTATACTGTTCATCATGCCGGAGCCACATCGACGCAATAAGCGATACAATACAATTGATGTGGTGGGAGACATATTGCCTGTGACCGACAGCAACTCACGGTGAGTCGCGTGCTCTGGGTTGCGTCGGTGGGGACAGCAGATTCCTGTACCCGACTTTAGTTTTTCTTCTTTCGGGCAACAAAATTGTTGCGCTGCACATCGCTGGCGGCATTGGTGGCCTAAGGGTTCAAGGAAGGTGCCCACTGATTTTCGACCTTCTAAGTGCATTAGTATTCGCTTTATTCAAATTTTCTTGTTTGTACCAGAAAAAAATATACTATAGTCAAACCAGCGTAAGCAGTCTTTTAGGGGCGTGGCTGAATTTAACGCAGCAGTGCCAGATCTAAATTATTAATTAATATACTTTGAGTACACGAATATAAATATAATTTTATCGATTGAGACAAGTTATACCACGCGCTTAAGTGAGATTTGTGAAAGTTGCTTTGTGTTCTTAGCCATGCCCATCGGACTCCTCACGTTGGTTTGCCTATACGTAGTTTAGGCATTTGTCCTGGTAATTTTTCTCTCCCCGCCGGAGCCTTCTCCCACTTCCCGAATGACACGCTAAGACAGCAGGACTATTTTACTGCTTTGTGTTCTTTGTAGCGTACATTCAGACATATTGTCTAATGTCCATCCTATTCCATCGTTCATCCTCTCAACAACCATCCTTTCTATGATACTTTACCCTGCATTACACTCTGACTATACATCTAGTGACCATTCTCGTTAGATCGTAATAATTTAATTTATATTGATTCATTCAATATCCTAAATTATAGGAGAACGAACCTGCTGGTCACTAAACAAACACGCTTACCTCAGCCAAGGAAGTTATGTTTTCATCGTGTTTGTCTGTACTGTTTGTTCATCTGTCGCAAAGATAACTCAAAAAATTATGAACGGAACTTGACGAAATTCACAGGGATTGTTAGGCATGTTAGGAGTAGCAAAAGATTAGCTTGTGGTGAAGATCAGCTCAACTGTTTGTTAGTCTGCCTCATTTTTTTTTTTTCTTATTGCCATAATCCAAAAAGTTATCAATTAGATTTCACGAAATTTACATGAGCTGTTAGGTTATATGAAAAAGGCTAAGTGATCAAATATTTGTGATAATCTGTTTGTACGTTTTCTGTCTCGGGGTTTGATTTTATGTTTGTTAGCAAAATAACTCAAGAAGTTATGAACTGATCTGTCTGAAATTTACAGAAATTGTTAGAAATGTTTGAAGACATAAATGATTCATTTTGGTGATGATCTGTATGTTTGTTCATATTGTTTGTCTCTGTGTTTGATTCTAAGTTTTGTAAGTAAACAACGAAAAAAATTATGAACTGATTTTTGTGAAATTTACAGGAATGTTAAAAATGTTGAAGGACAAAAATTATTATTGATCAAATTTTGGTGATGATCGGTTGGTCCGTTGTGTGTTTGACTTATGTTTGTGAAAGTGTTGGTAATGCGGGGGCCGCACTAGGCCTTTGCACAGACAACTTGATGCGAGGATGCGGGACTCGGACGTCATTTATGCCACGGTATCTATGCTACTGATTTCAAATATATATAAAAACGGCACGCGAGCTGCTCATCCCAGCAACCAGTTGGGCGTAGAAATGCATATGTGTCCCCGGCAGCAGCAACATAACTCGAAAAGTCAGGAAAGAATAACAAACAAAATGACAGAAGCTCTTATTACCTGTCAAAAAAAAAGGCACTAGTGATTAGAGTTTGGTGCTGATACGGAAATCATAGATTCCAAACTAATATTAAGTTTTCATGTTCCTGCTACTATTTTTTTTTTTTTTTTGTTAATATGTAACTATTCCCTGCTTTTCTGCGGATGATATTTTCCTGTTGGATTGGACAGAAATGGTTGACGCATTGCTCCACTTGCCGTTCCGAGAATTAGAATCCATCGTCTCTTTGACAAGATATGAAACCTTTTAAATCATTTCAATTCAAAACTAATAATCTACAAACACTAGACAATAGCTGGACGGTTGAACACCGGTTAGTTCGTTCAGTGTATGAAAAGAACTGATTGTACCCCAAGGATTTAACCATAACACACTAGAATATTTTAGTACTACTCTCTGCACGGGATGTTGTTGACAGAAGGTGGTCTCAGACAATTTGTTTACAATTTTTCTAACACCCGTGAATAAAGACGACGCGAACATGCAAGCTAACTCAGCACTTATGTATGCATTTTTCAACGGTGAAGAAGTTAAAGGGTGTAATGCCTAAGTGGCAAAGGGTACATCGGACCTGCAGGCGTAGTGTTCTATTTACTAAGTAATAGTAACGCGTGATACATGTTAGTGCTCAGTCTGCAGATTTTCCACCTCATACGCAAACGCGCGTATTTTGCGTCTACTGATCACTGCAAGAAAGAAACGAAGAAAAATCACTCATTCTTTTGACATGAATGAAGTTCGCAACAAATTTAGGGTATTTGAGGCATTCTTTGTTACAAACAACTTTCTTAAAGTTGACACATGTGTGAAGGCGGTTATTAAAAATCGTAGGTACTCTCCAGGTAGTTGGTATTTAATGAGTTGTTGTGAGTGACTGCAGAGAAAAAAGGAAAATATTTAGAATGCGGTAACTGTTCACAAGCGCATGGACTAACTAAGCTATATGCAATGATTTCATCCCAAGTGAATCATATACGCAACAAAGAACAGGGCCCTAAACAAAATATTGTATATTATGAAATGTTAGATAGACGTAATGGTAAAATAAAATACGACAGCCGCGAAAACCTCAGCACAAGTGTGATTTTACACAAGGTCTCCAGGCATGGACATCTCAAGTTTGGATGGTAGAGTATAGACAAGCTTCATAGGTATAAGCCCAAAGAGAAAAGACGAATAGTTACGATGAAAAACTAGATATGAGAATCATATCACATAAAGCTTACCGAAATGTTGGGGCAGCTAGGCTTGGCTACCATACCATAGTTTTTGTACAATAGGTAACGCTTCAAAATAAAAAAAAACACACGAATACTTCAGTCAAAGGAGTCTGCATGTCTGCTGCGTCCCTTATTGGCCTCTCCGGAAAAGACCCCGCCATGACCAGGCAGTTGATTTATTTAGGTTAAGATGTTTACTTCGAGACGTTTGCTCGATATCTACTGTCGCAGAGTATGGGTAGATAGAGCGACTACGTGGTAATAAAAATTTTGAACCTAATTGGCTTCACAAAACATTAAGAGTCAATTGCGAAGACTTTCTGTCACTGAAGAGAAACCTAAAAAAGTGCGATAACCCCAACCAGGAAATTTCCCCTAATAGTTAGGATGGCACTGCAGCTGTCCACGTGTCCAGTTAAGCCAATAGTAGTGTAAAGCTGCGAGATAGCTGTTTTTGAAGGCAGGTTCCGGCTCCACCTACTTCCGGTTTCCCAGGCCCCGCCCACTTCCGGTTTCCCAGGCCCCGCCCACCTCCGGTTTGCGCCCCGACCCCCACTAAACCGGTAGCGCATTGGCCGTTATAAACCGGAAGCTAACGCGCGAGGGGAACCGCGAGGCTAGCTTACCCTCAAAAACAGCTATCTCGCAGCTTTACCCCCTACTGCCAACCATGGGAGGGGTTGTGGCACGTGTGGTAAGGCCCTCCAAAAATCATATTAACTTCTCTGAAAATTTCTGAAGTTATTGCTATTGGCAAATTCGCCAACTATTAGTTGAAGGATGGACTGCAAAGGTGCAATTAAGTACAGTAACAAACATCACATTGATAGATGACGAAGATCTTAAAAGAAACCGTACTTACGACATTACACTTTCGGGAATTTATAGGCATTTATCGGCTGCCTACGAGTAAAGAGTGAGCGGTATTGGATAACATCGGATAATTGCCTATAAATTTCCAACCAGGAAAAACCGTAATGTATTCAGGAGGTCCTGCCTATAAAACTCTATTGTGTTCTGTATACCGTTGTATTACTATTACAAAGTGCTTTCTATTACCACTGGGACTGAACCTTGAGTGTACTTTATAAGATTAAGATTTCATAACTCAGTATCGATTACATCTGTTCCAAGCGTATTTCAAGTTTTCCAGTAAAG
This sequence comes from Parhyale hawaiensis, assembly GCA_001587735.2. Taxonomy (NCBI): domain Eukaryota; kingdom Metazoa; phylum Arthropoda; class Malacostraca; order Amphipoda; family Hyalidae; genus Parhyale; species Parhyale hawaiensis. Next base: position 17,126,995 of record LQNS02278139.1, on the reverse strand, counting down.
GTGAGACAAATACAAAGATTTTCATGCTGCTAAAAATATTTTCATACAGGTATGAATATGTTCACACACCTGGGAATAGTGTCACAAGCTACGAATATTAGCACGTAGCTAAGAATATTGTCACACAACTACGTAAATTTTCAAGCAGCTAAAAATAATGTCACACAACTATGATTATTTTCGCGCAGTAGGCAATGCAGTTATAAGTCTGCAGCAGGAATAGCAGTTAACATATTGAACATATTTCAGTTTGAAGTGTCATGCATGATGGACGATGGTCACAACTACTGTTTGTTTCACAGATACTACCACTAGTAACGCGAATACTACTACTACTACTACTACTAGATTAGATTAGATAGGCGGCAATAGACGAACTAACAGGCCTATTCTCAAAGAGACACCGAAACTTACGCCCGGCCCTCTATTGCCATTATGTTAGTAGAATATATAAGACAGGGGAAAAGAGAAAAAACGGAAGGAGAAGAGTCTCAGCAAAAGAGACGATAATGAATACACGCAAGCACGATCAATAGCCGATGATACGCGGAGTTAAAGATGTCAGACAGTGTAGTTGGAGCGGAAGAGAGAAGAAGAAGACGGATTTAGGAAGCCTCGGAGGCTTTGGCCGTTAAGAGTGTGTGAGTACCACTACTACAACCGCTGCCGCAGCTCCTCAATGTTCGGCTGGCATCTTCCCGAGATCTTACCCGCTTTTCACCGAACATTGCCCGCCCATGCAATAGGGGCTCAAGACACACAGAAGACTGAGAAGGGCTGCATGTGCACTCTATCGCACTCGTAGTCCAGGAAACCAAAATTTAGGTAGCCCATGGCGTGACATTCTTCTATGCCAAAGTTTGGGTTTGGGTCCTGGTAGTTGACGACCGAGGCAGGCACCACCTCTTGGTTGAAGGTTCGGATGAGCACGCCGTCGCTTCGTCGTCGTACGTCAACGTAGAAGAAGTTGTA
>LQNS02278139.1:17114819-17125998 GCA_001587735.2 Parhyale hawaiensis | reverse complement strand
CATTCTTCTATGCCAAAGTTTGGGTTTGGGTCCTGGTAGTTGACGACCGAGGCAGGCACCACCTCTTGGTTGAAGGTTCGGATGAGCACGCCGTCGCTTCGTCGTCGTACGTCAACGTAGAAGAAGTTGTACTTGCGGATATACAGGATGGCCCGATCCTAAATGTGTCATAGAAAAAATAAATGGGGTATAGATCAACTCCCTGAAGTTGAGTAAACCTTTACGTTACAAAACTTCAACTCACATTCATACGTTTGTATGTTCATTCAAAGTATGTACTGGGTGGCTAAAAAAAGCTACATTTCCAAATAGCTGCTGTTTCGGTATATAAGATACGTTCCCAACCCATTTAGTACGGCGCACCTAACTCTAAATTCACTGGTATAGACACGGCCGCCAATTGGAAGTGTACGTTTTTTTTTAACACCCAGTTCTTCCCACAGATTGGATTGCACATGGAAAGTGTCGCTAAACTTTCAGAGTAATGAATAATGCACTGGTTTTGTTTACCGACGAACAGAATTTGTATCTACAATATGGAAATGAACGCTAAGACCCCTAATCTTGATGTCTGTAAAATTTAATACCAGACCCTTAGTTTAGTACCCACTCTGTATCGTGTTGCAGGTGTTAGAAGCATCCTGATTACGTTTCAGAGAGCCTAAAATTCCATTTTTACAGATTACTACTTAATTTTCGGTAGTCTTAAGAATAATCGCTGAGGGGTAGCGTTTGAAATTTGATGCAGATCGGGTAAATTTGCCAATGATCAATCCTGAAATTCCAGACCAGTGAAAGTTCGAAGGCTTATGTTTCCTTGCTACTTAATGCCAGGTTGTAGCTTTTTGTAAAAAAAAAGCATTTACGACACATAAATACCTGTCCAAAGGTCGTTCCGTACGAAAGTCTTTTTTGTTATTGAACCAGTTCTTTCAAATCATTTTTGTTTGAGTTGTTTGTCGTTCGAACAGCAGAAAGGCGAACGTGCTTCAGAAAAGTGACTTAATTAACGGCTAACATGTTCGCCAATCATTTGGTAGACACAGGTGCGGTGAAGTAGACTCAAAATAATAATATCATTTATTTCTCATATGGATACTGTATCCACCATATTTAGGGCACAGCATCCTGAGGCAATCATACTTAGAACAGACATAAGAATAGAACTTGGTACTAACATAGGAGAGAATTAGCATCAGTTGTTCAGCATTCAACTAAATGCACGTTGCAGAAAACGGGGAAAATTCGTGAGATTCGGGAAATTATTAGATGAGGGAACCGTCTGTCATGCCGGCCTAAATACGTGAATATGTCTGGTCCATTCAATCACAGCTGTGTGCCCTATACTGAAATAATTGTTTAACTATTAAGGGAGGCTTCTGGTAAAAAAAATTATTTACCAATGGATTTGACTGAAACTTCGCATTTATATGTAAAACTAAAAAATAAGATGTTTTTAATATCTTGCAAAGAAAGTGAGTTAGTAAAGCAAAATATACTGTACAAAAAGTAGGGTTAGGGGAAAATGCATCTCCTCCTAGAGTTTTCGAGCTAGAGAGCTGGTCTATAGTTCAAAAGTAGTGAAATTTGTTGCCCTATCAAGGAATCTATTGGAGGTTTGATATTCAATATGGTTTATGAAAGTTTTCAAAATATGAGAATTTTTTTGTGTAAGTTAATTAAAACAAATCCCTCCAAAGAATTAACTATTTCGAAAATCAGAACTTCCGACAGATTCTTTGATGAAAGATTGAATTCCGCTTCGTTTGATATGAAAATCATCTCTGTAGCTCAAAAACTGTAGGAGATGGATTTGAAGTCGAAAAACGATTTTTTCAGTGGAGGGAGAAGGGCCGAATTTTCGTTTTCTTTGAAAAACTCGTTTTCTGTGGCGAAAATGGGAAAAGTACACGAGTCTAACTCGCATTTTTTTTACAGATGTATACCAAGTTTCATTCGACTTCGAACAAAATTCAGAACCTTTTTTCTGCAAATTGTCATTTCTCGAATTTCACCATGAAATTCCCGCCGAAGGGTTCAAATCTTTTTCTTTATTTATTTTTCGATGTAGATGAAACTTGGCACAGATATGCAATATCGAAAAAGAATGTGGGTTAGACTCGTGTATTTTTTCTCATTTTCGAAATAGAAAACGAGTTATTCGAAGAAAACCACTTTTAGAGGAAAATCCATTTCCTTTGAAAAGCTCATTTTCTATAGCAAAAATAAGAAAAGTTGCATAAGCCAAACCCCCATTTTTTTATTTTAAATCAGTCTGCGAAGTTTCATAGAGATCGGGCAAATAATAAAAAAGTTTTTTAAGTCAAAAATTAAGTGTTATAAAAAAAACTCATCCCCCCTCCCTCTATCCCCTATTTGACCCACTTAGGGTTACACTGGCTGCCTGAAATTTTGCCTGCGTGTCTGTCTGATGTATAGGTACTGTTTAGTGAGAAAATGGATTTTAAAAATTTCAAGGTTTTTTTCTTGCCAGAACTTTCCCCTTAACTTCAGTGTCAGTTTTCTAAGCATACGTCGTTAGTAAAGTTGAGGATTGCTAATCAAATTCTGGGAAGAATCAAATAGGAAAGCTGCATTTTGTATGTTGAACAAACATGCACAGCTAGAAATTAAAAAACTGCGAAGTGTGAACAGTTGTTACATTTTCGCTTGACAAAATTTTTTTATATCAATAGTGTTTTTAATAACGCACAGCATGGCTTTAGGAGAGGAAGAAACACCACCGACGCCATTTTTAACCTTGTCAGTGACCTTTTATACGCTTTTAATAGCAAAACCTTTACCATTTGTTTATTTTTAGACCTAAGCAAGGCATTTGACACTGTAAATATTGAAATTTTGCTCAGAAAACTCGACCACTATGGTATAAGAGGTTTCCTAAAATGCCTTAATGCCAGTTATTTGTCTGATCGCCAACAGTTCGTTGCTCTGGGTGATGTACAGTCTGCACCAACGAATCTAAACATTGGCGTACCGCAGAGATCTGTTTTAGGCCCGTTACTGTTTAATGACAGGGTTTTTCAGGGTGTATCAAGTCAAATGTACGCGGATGACGCTGTGTTTTACGTTAAAGATTCTACGCTGCAGAGAGCTATAGGAAAATTAAATGCATTCATTAATGTTCTACTTCACTGGCTGCACTTGCACAAACTCACTCCCAATGCCAAGAAAACAAAACTTATGCTATTTAGTTCGGTAAAAAATTGTACTTTACCTGATGTGCATCTCAATGGGGTAAAGCTGGAATGGGTAAATGACTTCAACTACCTTGGTGTTGTGTTAGATAGTAACTTGAAATTTTCAGTGCATATTTCTCAACTCTTCAATAAACTCAATAAGGGTAGGGGAGCTATTTATGCTGTATCCAAATATCTGCCGAAGGATGCGCTTGTTTCATTGTACTACTCATCAATATAGGTACTCAAAGTTGAATTACGCAGTTATTATTTGGGGAGGGGCCTGTGAAAGTGCAGTTAAAAGAATCAAAACGATCATGAATGAAACGTTAAGAGTTATCTTGAGAGTGAAACGAGATGTTAATAATATTCCTGTTGTATCAACTAACAGCATGTACCATAAATTGAAAATCCTAAAATTTGAAGATGTTCATCAATATTTCCTTTTGAAATTCTTTAGAATGGCCATGTTTGGTGAAAAATCCGTATTTTCCGTCCCACTTTAGCTCACTTCTAGGTGCCCATAATTATGACACTCGAAATGTTAGACTAAATCTGCCTAACATTCGTCTTGAAATTGAAAGACGCTTCGCTGTATTTCAGTGCGCTCAAGCCTTCAATCGACTCCCTGACGAATTAGTGCAGTCAATGTCGCATCAATCATTTAAAAGACATTTCAAAACCCACTGTCTTAATATGTATGCTTCTGTAGGACCCTAACATCAAATGTTCTTGAGTTATGACTAGAACTACTGTACGATTTCCAATTTTTGTCTGTAAGGAATAACATTGTCTTGAATCAGGTACTGTCAGAGCTTCTTACATAAGTTACATTGCGAAATCTTATAACATGTATTAATTGAAGCATTGCAGTTACTTGCACTTGTAATCTCTCTTTTGAAATAACTTCACTGTATATTATTTACTACAAGGTATCCTACAAGTGTTGAATCACTTTTAGATGGATACGTTGTCAGTTTTATTGTTTGTAGGCTAAGTACATGAATCGCGAAATTCTACTGTGATCTGAGAACAATAAATGTGTCAAAAAAAAAATGTGTCATAGTTCCACGAACTAGTGTGAATCGGCCTGTCTTGAGTCAATTACTGTGAAATGAAAACATCAGAAAAAAGTCTTCTTTCGGCAGCGAGTTTCCTAATACTATGGTCGCCCTCAGCCTGGACCGTTACTCACCCTGAGAGACAGAGGACAAGGCACCAGCTCATAACCCTTTTGTTGACAGAATTCGACAGTGGTTCTGAAAATAAATACAAGTTAGTTCGCGGATCATGATTTGTGCAAAAAATCCTCCCGATGGCAATATCGCCAAGCAAGATAAGATAATTCTTCAGAGTGAACAGAAGTCCATGCTTCATTTCCTACAGCGTGGGTATGAATAATTGATACTAAATCTATAACTTTTGCCTACAAATTTAGCGTGATGCTTTCACTAACACCTTTTTGGTTTTCCTTGAGAGAGAAACCATGGCCGACTCGTAAATACGATGAGAGCTATTCAATCAGTGACTTTTCTTGGATACATCGAGCTCACTCTACATGCAGGCACAAGAGAACGGCGTCCCAGATTTGGCAGCGCCTCTATAGTGCTAACTATAAGGTATGTTAGGTTAAGCCATAGTCAAACCAGGGTATGCAGTCCTTTAGGGGTGGGGATGAATTGAACGCAGCAGTGCCACATCTAATCTACTTATTCATTTTTAATGTTCGAAAGTTAATATAATTTTATCGATGAAAACAAGTTATAGCACGAACTTCGTGAGATTTGGCAAAGTTGCTTTACGTTCTTAGTCACGCCCATCGGACTCCCTACGCTGGTTTGACTATAGGTATGTTAGGGCTAGAGTCAGGCACGTTAATTAAGTTAGAGAATGGGGTTATGCAACGTACGTTCTAGAATTAGGACAAGTTAGGATAGCGTAGAACAGGTTTTGCTAACAACAGCGGCGGCGACTGCCGCCAAAACCGCCGCCGTAAAGGCCGCCAGACGTATTCAGGTGCCTACGGGCAGAATGTGAAATTTTCCTCTGAAAAATCTCTTGAAGCGTTGCTAACAAGAAAAAAAAATTAGGGGGTTAATGAAGTAATGATTTTATGCCGTCATCTTATGATGGCGCGAGCCACTAGATTTCTTACGTGATACACAGGACACAATAAAGAATTCTTGAACAGTATGTTAGATTAGATAGACGGCAGTAGATAGACTAACATTCCCAGAGAGCCGCCGGGACCCCTATGAGCTATATAATTGGTATAATCTGAATAAAACAGGGTTAATTCAGTATAAAAAAAAAACATTAAAGAGGGAGTACCATGCACAATAAACGGGTATAATATGTATAGAGATCATAAAAGGGTAACAGCAGGGATGCATAATAACAACACTTTTTGACGGAGTTTTTGTGCTGGCTCTGAATGGTTTGGGTCAGTCACTTTTTTTTTTTTTGGGGGGGGGGGTTACTGCATTGCCTCTCATACTTTTTCATATACTAAATCCAATCGATAGTTTAAAACACAGGGCTCAGTAACGTTGAGAGCCACTGGCCCAAGAGCAAGATGTCGGATCACACAATTGGGCCCGACTGCACGGTGCTGCAGACGCATTTTTATATGTTCTCCCTTAACTTTTTCATACTTTGTTTAGCCTTTTTGTCTCCATTCTTTTGCATTCAGTAATGACCGACAAACCTGTATATGCTTTTAAAAGCTCTATAAACAACTAATTAAAAAAATATTAAGGCTTGAAATGTAATTATGTATAACAACTGTGAATGCCGTACCTTGATTTTGGCAACAGAGTAAAGTTATTTCGCAATGGTTTGCATAATAAACAGTTTCATGTTGTAGAACAGAAGTTTTTCAAATTTGTGGTGTGCTCGGCTTGTAATGAAACGCCAAGTCAGCAGCTGATGGAAATGTTAATGAAATTTATTTGGTATACGGGCTAAGCGAGAAAATCATAACCGTACAGCAGAGCTAAAGAGTGAGTTGGAGCAACTTGCAGCCATGAAGTGATGAAGCCCTGGTAGCAGTGAAGGGATGAAGCACTGGCCACTATGAAATGATGTAGCATTGGTAGCAGTGAAGTGATATAGCATTGACAACAATGAAGCGATAGAACATTGGAAACCGTAAAGTGATCTAACATTGGCAACTGTGAAGTTATATAGCATTGCCAGCCATGAGGTAATGCAATGTAGGCTACGATGAAGTAGTTTAACGCCGTCAACTATGAAGCAATGTAACGGTCATAGAATACATCAAATAGGTTAAGGGAGGAAACTATGCAGTGATGCACGTAGTCATCCTGTATATCTCACAGTGTAGGCTCCCATAAAGTTATGTAATGTAGGAAACCATGAAGTGATTGTACAAAGTAACCATATTCTCATGTAATGTAGGCAACCATGATGAGATGTACTGGTAATATACATAACATAAAGTGATGAAACGTGGCCAGCCATTACGTGATGTAGTGTAGAAACAGCCATAATGTCAGTTATCTTAGGCAGCCATGTAATGATTCAACTTGGGTAACTATGAAGTGATTCAACTTAGGCAACTATTGTTTGATGTAACATATGCAACCATGAAGTGATAGGGTATAGGCAACCACATAGTGGCGTAGTATTCCTAGGTAGTAATGTGAAATGATATGGAAAAGCTGTAGATGGTTCCAGTAACGAAGGGTTGTATCAGCACCAAAACGTCATTTTAATGTCCTTCTACGGCTGTCGTGGTATCGTTATCTCATGGTTAATTAGGTATTTTTCATTTATGGCTACTAATGTGGCTTCACTCTATTGTATTAGTGTGGTTTTAATTAGGTTTTTTTCAGTTTTACGGGGTTTTTCTCAACCTTCCTTTCCTAGCGGCTATAAGGATGAGCTGTACTGCAAGCTCTACATACATCAATTTCTGAGGTTACTGTTTGGCATCCGTCGTAATGAGAAAAACTCAATTGTTTGTGATATTCATGTACACTACATGCAATATATATAGGTGAATTTTTTCGACGAAATTTTATTATTTCAGGAAATTATGATGAATTTTCAATTATTCTTGGTTCCCGTTGGCATTCGCCGACTGGAGATACATGATTGTAAGTTTAGATTCCCTGTTCTGCAACGCATTCCTTATGGTACGCCAAAGAAATCAATTAATCTCTGTTTGAGGTCTGTGATTACTAGAACTCATTTTAATAATGCCTATGTAAATCGGCTTCCTGGCCCAATTGCGAGAGGCCCGATTTTAGTCGGCAGTCAATGTATGGTGTAGTCTATGTTCTAAAAAAAAGACCAATAGTCGAGTAGTCGAGGAAAGGTGAGGGGTGGGGGCGGCTCCAGCTCAGCAGTGCCCATGGGCCTATATTGACGAGTTGGCTTGTGGCTGGCATTCCTGTGCTAAAATTTATTTTGTAGTCGCCCGATAGTTTAAACCCGCTGTAAGCGCGAGTTATAAACGGCAACCCGTTCCGTGTACTTGAAGCAAAGCTTCTGTGTAGCCGGCGACGATAGCTTTTTTCGCTTTAATATGGCATTATAAATGTTTGCCACTAAATACGAGGGATATTAATTTCAAAATAAGTACCACTGGAACTTACTGTAATTGTAAGGTTGCAAATACAAGTAAATTTTTGGACAGCGTAGCACAGGATTTCTAGACAAAGCCGTTGGCGAAATGGGTGAAAATAGTTAATGCTACACTTCTTAGATCCTCTTGTAGGAGTTACAATACCTTAGAGGCGTCACTAGGAAATTCTCTTTAGAAGCTAGTGTAAAATGTAGAGCGGCTTCGCAATGCATAAATACATGTATGTTTGTGGAATGACAAAAATATTTGCAGATGTGGAATATCTTTTCTTATTATTTGGAACTCAAGCTCCCTCACGGCTCTTTCCCTTGTGTGCGCTTGATGCACTGCACCCTCAAACCTATATAAGCCGTTGCTTAGCTAGAGCTGGCGTTAGATCATATTCAGAAACACCTCCAGTCACACCTCCACCTTACCGTTACAAGTTATTGTGTGTAGTACACTTGCATAGAGACACACTTAGATCTCTGGGTCGATTGATATACTAAGATTGGTATTTCTCGCAAGTATACAGACACCTGGACTTATTGTGTGCTCCTCTTTATTGAATATCAACTACAAGAGAATCTCCGTGTTTATATCCTTCTATTGTTACCGATTATCACGTTGATTCTGACGGTAGAACACCGAATCCATCCTGGAATATACCATACCTATATTACCAAATTACCTACGATAACCTAAAGGTGCCATCATAGAAGCGATTGTACCATTTACCTTGATTCTACGAGTTTAGAAGGTTCGAACTCTGAACAAACTTATGATAAATATATTGTCCAAGAGACATTCCCTCAAATATTCTCCAGCTTGGGGAAATTACCCTTCCACGTTCCGCATACCCTCCTTCCCAGCTCAATCGGAACACTATCGGCATTTATCGGATGTCATCGGATGCCTTTCACTATTTTCCCAAAAACAGCCAATAAATGCCCATAAATTTTTGATTGGGTGGGCCCACTATTGCGATGCACATGTGCACTTACGTCCAGGTCAGACCGGGAGCGAAGTATTCATGGATCTTCAGGCCATCTCGGTACTTGTCGATCCTGTAGGCAGCAGGTATGGTCATCTGCACAGCACCCGCCACCGCTGCGTCCACGATCATGAGGCAGTTTGTTGCCTGTCGGGAAGAAAACTCAACCACATCAGGTCCAATAAACATATTGGTTCTATCATAGGATTAGCATTATGAAAGACGCGAGTCCCTGTGAGGTGAGTCAATATTAGCTAGAGTGTGCACAGTTTTCTATTCTTTTAGGCAAATTAACAAACTTGAGATATCTAGGGTTACTTAACACTAAAAATACTAAAATTTATCTCCATATCTAACTAGAGAGGCACTCTCAGAGCGCTTGCCTTCGCCAGACTATGCGGCGTTGACACAGAATTCAAATCGGTCAAATTGTCCACAACTTCTTGAGTTATTGGGTGCCAAACAGACAAACTGCAACACAAATAACACGTCCTAGCCGAAAGTAATTGAACAATCTAATATAGATATACTCATACTTAAGATTGTGTCTGAGTGCTGGAGCTGCTCTGCAGAGCGCTGGTGTCCCCTGAGTGTTTTTTGTCTTTATCATAGAGACAGAAAATTCAGTTTGTTTGATAAATTACGATAAAATTTTCTGCAATTGTTTTGCACAATCAAGTTACCCTCATATTAAGGCTTTGTGCTGTCTATTGTATGTACGTACGGTCATAGACCACACCATAGTTTGACAGCCAACTGAAATCGGGCCATTAACAAGTGGGTCTGAAGGCCGATTTACGCAAGCAGCAATGGAATGAGTTCTAATAATCTCAGGGACCGCTAATAAAGATTAATGTCTTCGACGCAACACAAGAAATGTGTTGCAGATCAGAGAATCTAAGTTTACTGTCAAATATATTCAGTCGGCGAATAATACTTTTAGACACCAAGAATAATTGAAAATTTATCATAATTTTTAGGAATATTTAATTTTCATAGAGAAAATTGGCACGTAAATACTACATGCAATGCACTTTAAGATCACATGCAACTGCGTTTTTGAAAGACGGATTGGAAGCAATAACGTCAGACATTTATATATTTAGAGCTTTCGGTAGAACTCATTACTATAGCCGCAAGGAAGGAAGGTTAAGAAAACCCGTAATACTGACGTACATAACCAAAACCACTGTAAGAGTACAGAATAAAACCGCATTAGTAGCCAGGAACTAAAAATATATTATTAACCATATTAACCCTTCTTTATTGGAACCACCTACAACAACACCATGTCATGTTAATTTACTACCTAGGGATACTAAGCCATTCTTTAATTGCCTATGTTACATCACTTCATGGTTGCCTAAGTTGAATCATTTTGCAGCTGCCAACGCTATATCACTTCACAGCTACCAATGCAGATCACTTTAGGGCTGTCAGTGCCTCGTCGCTTCCTAGTTGCCAATGTTAGATCATTTCACGGCGACTAATACTATATCACTTCACTACTGTCAATGCTATATTACATCACAACACTTCCACCAGCAGTTTAGTGGGCATTTCATTACAAATCAAGCATCAAGCTTGCGTCTTATAACATGAGACTGTATACTTTATTAACTATTGTGAAATAATTTTTCTCTAGTGCAAATATCAGAGGATGTCACATACAGCTGTTTTGTGTAATTACACTTCAAGCCTCAATACTTTTGTGAATTGGTTGTATATAGATGTTTTAAAAAGTATGTACAGGTTTACCAGTCATTAATGAATGTAGAAGAATCAAGTAAAATAGCCTAAACAAAGTATGAAAAAGTTACGAGAAGACATATAAAATACGTTTGCGGCAGTGTACAGCCAGCCCCGATTGAGGGAAATGAAATTTCCCTTTTGGTTAAGTGGCTCTTCAATGTTTGTGTGCTCTGTAGTGCGGTAAATTCATAGGTATTACCTTAACCTATGTATTATTGTTATACGTTCTACAAACGAGTATGTTATCGCAATTAAATACTAATTACAAAGCGCATTTTTTAGTTAAAAGTGTTGCATAAATTGGTATTGAATTCAAGAGTAGTTTAGAGTCTCTTACATGATCATCATGCCAGTTTAATGTGTACTTACTTCTCTAAGACATTAACATTAATTACTAACTAGCAAGACCCACGGAAATTTCACGGTTGAATAAAGTTTTTACCTTGCAAAACGAACCAGACTCACGCTACGCTATTGCAGTTTATTTACCTCAGTTTAGCCTAATGCAGCTCATCTAAGGTTTTTTTTAGATTAGATAGGCGGCAGTAGACGAACCAATAGGCCCATTCCCAAAGAGACACCGGAACATACGCCCCGGCACTCTATGAGCTATTGCCAGGACAGGAGAAAGAGAGAGAGAAAAAA
>LQNS02278139.1:17080802-17094548 GCA_001587735.2 Parhyale hawaiensis | reverse complement strand
GGGGGGGGGTGGGTGGTTGCACAAGGGTGAAGGAACCCACTTTTGTTCATTACGAAATTGCAATTTATTGGGTTGTACATTAGCTGATTTGGTCATTTACACAGCAGGTAATAGGCTGCAGGAGTGTACTCATCCTCCCATTAGCTAGTTTCGTCTCAATATGAGGGTGGAAAAAGCTAATTAGACTTTACACAAGGTGTTCCGTATGGCCCTGGCTACAAGATATCTAGCATGTACAACCAGCCGATGCAGCGCATACTGTTACCAAACAGGGGCGAAGCAATGGGCTGCAATGCAGTGTAGTTTCTAATGATAGTATTATACGATCTGTGTATCAACGTAACTAGCAATAAGCTTTGTCTTTTGCACTTGTCCCATGTACCCAATAAAGTTGAGTATATATTTATATATTGCTTCATTACAGATTATGAGACATTTCTCGTACAACAAACAAAGCCCTATTCCCAGAGCAGTCTAACAAAGCAGCAGAATGATCTTTAATGTAATATACACTCTGATCAACAACATCCCGTACGACGTCTTTACCATCGGAGTGCAAACCGGTCCGCTTCAGATCTACTGCGCTAAGACGTGCCTTATTACTGACGTCTGTGGCGGCTACGTCTGGCAGCCATTTCAGGTAAGTAACGTCTGGGGTGGCTACGTCTGGCAGCCATTTCAGGTAAGTAACGTCTGGGGTGGCTACGTCCGGCAGTCATTTCAGGTAAGTAACGTCTGGGGTGGCTACGTCCGGCAGCCATTTCAGGTAAGTAACGTCTGGGGTGGCTACGTCTGGCAGCCATTTCAGGCAAGTGACGTCTGGGGTGGCTACGTCCAGCAGCCATTTCAGGTAAGTAACGTCTGGGGTGGCTACGTCCGGCAGCCATTTCAGGTAAGTAACGTCTGGGGTGGCTACGTCTGGCAGCCATTTCAGGCAAGTGACGTCTAGGGTGGCTACGTCCGGCAGCCATTTCAGGTAAGTAACGTCTAGGGTGGCTACGTCAGGCAGCCATTTCAGGTAAGTGACGCTTATGATGGCTACGTCTGGCAGCCATAGGTAAGAGAATATACAACTGGGCCCAGATTTTTGAAAAGTATAGTATTGTAAAACGTCCTGACTTATAACTAACAATATTTTTACGTTTCGTGAGAATAACAATCCGAAAACATGCCGTTCTTACTAAGTATCCGCTAAGGAGGTCTTGTTTTTGTTGTGTTTGTATTTCCTGTTTCTTAATCTCTTTGTCTCTTTGTCTGACACCAAGATAACTAAAAAAATTACGGACGGATCCATACGCATTTTACAGACATTGTTTGGCATTTTAATAGTAACAGCTTATCAACTTTTGGTGATGATCCATTCAACCGTTTGTTTGTCTGCCTCATCTTTCTTAGTACCATAAGACAAATAGTTAGGGAGGCATGTTTATGAAATTTGCATGAATTGTTGAGTTTATTAAGATGAGTAATTGACTAAATGTCTGTGAGGATTTGTTTGTCCGTGCGTTTGCTTACAGTATTTCTGTGTTTGATTTTATGGTTGTTACCAAAATAACTCAAAAAGTCATTAACGGATCTCTATGAATTTTACATGAATTGTTAGATACCTATGTCAGACGACATAATTGATGAATTTTTGGTGAGAATCGGTTGGTCTGTTTGTGTATTTGACTAATGTTTGGTTGCTACATAACTCACAAAGTTATGAATAGATTTTCAAGATAATTGCTGAAGCGGTTACTATTTCAAAGGTACAAATTATTAGATTTGGATGTTGATAAGAAGGAAATCATGGTTTCAGTACCAATTTCAGTTTATCGTCACCGCTGCCTTGCTTGCCGGAGGTATGCGCTCTCAGAGTGCTCTATACTACTATAAAACTATAATAGGCCGCATTGCGTTCTGAAGCCTTACAAAAATCCAGGCAAAACTCAGAAACGTGAAAATCTGTTTACTGAGAGTCTTTCATGAATGAAAATAAACCTTTCAGCTCTTCAACTACCCTAAAGTCTAAAATCACGGCAAGTCTGCAGAGCGGGGACTACCGACTGAAATTCTGTATTTCGGTAGTACCGGCGGTAGATTCATCTACCACGGTACCGAAACTTCTACTGTTACCGAATTCTACCGACTGACTTTCTTCGGTAGATTTGAATTTCCCGCGCCGAGAGGTGCAGGCGTGCGTTCAGTTAACAAGAAAACCGGAAAACGTCCGCCGAAAATGTTTTCTTGACCAACGCTTTTAGCACAGCGATCATTTTTCAAGATGGCGGTTATCAATAATAATGAAAAACATAAATTACAAACTTAAATTAAATAAAAATATCTGAAGGGGAACAGCAGGATGTTCAAGGCCGCCCTGGAGGAGGACTTCAAGAAGAGCCCAGACACCGACCAGGGCCATGAATATGAAGAAGAAGAGGACAGCAAGACCAAGCCAGTTTTATTTGTTTTGAAAAAATTTAGGGGCTTTTTATATGTTTAATTGTTATAAAAACGTTCGATTTTGTCTCAGTTTCAGGTGTTATTTGCATTATTATATTTAGTAAAACTAGAGTTCGTTGCGTTACTTAGACATGCAGTCAGTACATGAGCTGGTGTCACACCACTGTAGTGATAGAATGAACAAAGTTTTAGTGCTAACTTTTTTCTTCCAGGTGCATAGTTAATCAATTATACAAAAGTGTTTCCAAAGATAGTTTATTAGTATTTTACGCTTAGAAGGCCTTTAAAACTTTATATATTAAATGGTTGTAGAAGACTCAGAAATACGAAAATAAATGCTTTGGAAGTTCTGGAATGTAGTTCAAGACTTGAAATGGGTGTTCTATTGGTTTCAAATGTATTAAAAGGCTTCTAAATTTTTCATGTAAAAATGTTTTTTTTTTTATCTACCGAACCAAAATACCGAATTATTCGGTAGATTTTTTAGAAGTATACCGAAATACCGTACCGAATGGCCCGTTTTCATCTACCAAATACCGATATAGTCGGTAGAAAAAACTTCCCGAGTACCAGCACTGCAAATGTGTAAATATAAATCAACACGACTATAAAGCTTATCGTCATAAAGGGTGAATACTCTCAGTCAGAAGCTTAGTAACTTAAGAACCACGTAGTATATCTTACATAGCTCCGTAATAATGCAAGATTTACAACGTGGTGCCTAAGTTTTTTACGCTCCTGAATTATAGAATTGCCATTTATGACGGTAACACGTTATGTACAAACCTTTGGGCGCCCAGCCAATGAGAGAGCTCGTTGCATAACATTTTCAACCTTTGTATGCATGATACGGGTCCGAGGGCATAATAATTGAAGACAAATTCTATTGTTCTGAAGAATTTCTACAAATTGATTCAGTGTAAGACAAGGGAAAAATTCTAATGATATAGGACTGAAATGTCACTGAAGAACATTGCTCCTGTTCTGTGGAATTTCCACGGGTTCTAGTTGCATCCACAGCAGCGTAATCAGAATGGTAGGAAGTAACGCTCCTATGTGTCGTTAGACTGCATTCGGCGGGATTGAGTGACTGGCGTTATTTATGGGGTATGTTAGGTTAGAGAAGCTGCGTTAGGTCAAGCTAAAGTGCGTTATAATAGCGTGGCTTAGATTGCTATTTTTAATAGCTAATCGGCGAATTCGCACGGGTCACCCACGGGTCACGTTAGCTTATACGATATAATTAGGCTTGGGTAGAAAGACATTGTTGAGTTGGATGAACTGCATTAGGTTAAACTGAGGTAAATAAACTGCAATAGTGTAGCGTGAGTCTGGTTCGTTTTGCAAGGTATGAACTTTATTCAACAGTGGAATTTCTACGGGTCTCGCTAGTTAGTGATTTATGTTAATATCTTAGAGAAGTATGTACACATTGAATGGGTATGATGTTCATGTAAGAGACTGTAAACTGCTGCTTGGATTCAATACCAATTCATGCAACACTTTTAACTAAAAAATGCCCTTTGTAGTTAGTATTTAATTGCGATAACATACTCGTTTGTAGAACGTATAACAATAATACATAGGTTAAGGTAATACCTATGAATATACCGCACCACAGAGCACACAAACATTGAAGAGCCACTTTACCACAAGGGAAATTTCATTTCCCTCAATTGGGGCTGGCTGAACACTGCCGCAGACGTATTTTAAATGTTTTCTCGTTACTTTTTTCATACTTTGTTTAGGCTATTTGACTTGATTGTTCTACATTCATTAATGACTGGTAAACCTGTACATACTTTTTAAAACATCTATACACAACCAATTCACAAAAGTATTAAGGCTTGAAGTGTAATTACACAAAACAGCTGTATGTGACATCCTCTGATATTTGCACTAGAGAAAAACTATTTCACAATAGTTAATAAAGTATACAGTCTCATATTGTAAGACACAAGCTTGATGCTTGATTTGTAATGAAATGCCCACTAAACTGCTGGTGGAAGTGTTATAATGTAATATAGCATTGACAGTAGTGAAGTGATATAGTATTAGTCGCCGTGAAATGATCTAACATTGGCAACTAGGAAGCGACGAGGCACTGACAGCCCTAATGTGATCTAGCATTGGTAGCTGTGAAGTGATATAGCGTTGGCAGCTACAAAATGATTCAACTTAGGCAACTATGAAGTGATGTAACGTAGGCAATTAAAAAGTGGCTTAGTATCCCTAGGTAGTAAATTAACATGACATGGTGTTGTGGTAGGTGGTTCCAATAATGAAGGGTTAATATGGTAATATGGTTAATAATGTATTTTTAGTTCCTGGCTACTAATGTGGTTTTATTCTGTACCCTTACAGTGGTTTTGGTTAAGTATGTCAGTATTACGGGGTTTCCTTAACCTTCCTTCCCTTGCGACTATAGTAATCAGCTCTACCTAAAGCTCTAAATATGTAAATGTCTGATGTTATGGCTTCCAATCCGTCTTTCAAAAAACTCAGTTGCTTGTGAGTTTAAAGTGCATTGCATGTAGTATTTACGTGCCAATTTTTTCTATAAAATTTAAATATTCCCAAAAATTATGATAAATTTTCAATTATTCTTGGTATCCAAAGGTATTACTCGCCGACTGAATATATTTGATTGTAAACTTAGATTCTCCGCTCTGCAACACATTTCTTGTGTTGCGTCGAAGAAGTTAATCTTTATTAGTGGTCCCTGAGATTATTGGAACTCATTCCATTGATGCTTGCGTAAATCGGCCTTCAGGCCCATTTGTTAATGGCCCGATTTAAGTTGGCTGTCAAAGTATGGTGTGGTCTATGGCCGTACGTACATAAAATAGACAGCACAAAGCCTTAATATGAGGGTAGCATATTTGTGCACAGCTCCTACAGAAACATTTTATCGTAATTTATCAAACAAACTGAATTTTCTGTCTCTATGATAAAGACAAAAAACACTCAGGGGACACCAGCGCTCTGCAGAGCAGCTCCATCACTCAGACACAATCTTAAGTATGAGTATATATATATATACATATACAACATATATATTAGATTGTTCAGTTACCTCCAGCTAGGAAGTGTTATTTTTGTTGCAGTTTGTCTGTCTGTCACCCAATAATAACTCAAGAAATTTTGGACAATTTGACCGATTTGAATTTTGTATCAACGCTACATTGTCAGGCGAAGGCAAGCGCTCTCAGAGTGCTTCTGTAGTTAGATATGAAGATAAATTTTAGTATTTTTAGTGTTACTGCATCTCAAGTTTGTTAATTTTCCGAAAAGAATAGAAAACCGTGCACTAACCTTAGCTAAAACTGACTCACCTCACAGAGACTCGCGTCTTTCGTAATGCTAATCCTATGATAGAACCAATATATTCATTGGACCTGATGTGGTTGAATTTTCCTTCCGACAGGCTATGAACTGCCTCATGATCGTGGACGCAGCGGTGGCGGGTGCTGTGCAGATGACCATACCTTCTGCCTACAGGATCGACAAGTACCGAGATGGCCTGAAGATCCATGAATATTTCGCTCCCGGCCTGACCTGGACGTAAGTGTACATGTGCATCGCAATAGTGGGACCACGCAATCAAAAACTTATAGGCATTTATTGGCTGCTTATGGGAAAATAGTGACATCTATCTGATGACATCTGATAAATGCCGATAGTGTTCCGACTGAGCTGCGAAGGAGGGCATGCGGAACGTGGATGGGTAATTTCCCTAAGCCGGAGAATATTTGAGGGAATGTGTCTTGGAAAATGTATTTATAACTAGAGCAATCTGAGAGCGCATACCTCCACCAAGTGAGGCAACGGTAGCAAAAAAATCAAGTTGACTCTGAAACCATAATTTTCTTTGTATAAACTCCAAAATCTAATCATTTGTGCCTTTTGATAGTAATAATAGCTTGTGCAATTTTCTTGAAGATACGTTTATAACTTCTTCACTTATACTGTTAACAACTGAAATGACAAACAAGAGTCAAACATACAAACGAACAAACAGATCTGCATCAAAATTTGATCATTCATGTCTTTTAACATTACTATCAACTCCTATAAATCTCATAAAGATCCATTCATTATTTTTCGAGTTATTGTGCTACCAAGCATAAAATTAAAAACAGTGACAAACGAACGAACGAACTAACGGATCGTTACCATACTTTGGTCATTTATTTTTTGTTATATACCTAACAACTCACATCAATTTCATCAAAATCCATTCATAACTTTTTGAGTTATAGCATCAAGAAAAATGAATCAGACAAACAAACAAACAAACAAACGGATGGACATATCTTCACAAAAAGTTAATCATCTGTTCCTCCCAACATACCTAACCATCCCTGTAAATTTCATCTAAATCAGTTCATTACTTTTTGAGTTATCTTGGTGACAGACAGACAAACAAAGAGACAGACAGACAAACACGACGAAAACATAACCTCCTTGGCGGAGGTAATAAGTTTGTTCAGAGTTCGAAGCTTCTAAACTCGCCACTATGACGGCACCTTTAGGTTGTCGCAGGTAAACTTGGCAATATAGGTATGGTATATTTCGGGATGGGTTCGGGGTTCTACCGTCAGAATCAACTTGATAATCGGTAAGAATGGAAGGATATAAACGCGGAGATTCTCATGTAGTTGATATTCAATAAAGAAGAGCTCACAAGTCCAGGTGTCTATAATCTTGAGATAAATACCAATCTTAGCATCTCGATCGACGCAGAGATCTAAGTGTGTCTCTATGCATCTGTACTATAGCTCGTAACGATTGAATATACGTGGCTCTGTGACTGGAGGTGTTTCTGAAGATGATCTAACACCAGCTCTTGCTACGCAACGGCTTATATAGGTTTGAGGGTGCAGTGCATCAAGCGCGCACAAGGGAAAGAGGCGTGAGGGAGCTTTAGCTCCCAATACTAAGAAAATATATTCCACATCTCCATATATTTTTGTCATTCAACCAACATACATATAACTATACACTGCGAACCCGCTCTACATTTTACACCAGCTCCCAAAGAGAATTTCCTAGTGACGCCTCTAAAGTATTGTAACTCCTACAAGAGGATCTAAGAAGTGGAGCATTAACTATTTTCACCCATTTCGCCAACGGCTCCGTCAAGAAAACCTGTGCTACGCTGTTCAAAAATTTACTCGTACTTGCAGCTTTACAATTACAGTAAGTTCCAGTGGCACCATTTGAAATTAATATCCCTCATATTTAGGGGTCAATATTTATTGCTATAATAAACCGAGCAAAGCTATCGTCACGGACGACACAGAGGCTTTCCTTTAAGTACACGGAACGAGTTGCCGTTTATAACTCGCCCTACAGCGGGTTTAAGCTATCGGGCGACTACAAAATGCAAAAGAACTCTTAGCACAGAAATGCCAGCTACAAGCCAACTCGTCAATATAGGCCCATGGGCACTGCTGAGCTGGAGCCACCCCCACCCCTCACCTTCCTCGACTACTCGAATATTGGTCTATTTTTTTCAAAACATAGATAACACCATACATTGACTGCCCACTAAAATCGGGCCTCTCATATTTGGGCCTAGGGGTCGATTTACATAGGCATTAATAAAATGAGTTCTAGTAATCACAGACCTCACATAATGATGAACTAATTTATTTGGCGTATCATAAGGATTGCGTTGCAGATCAGGGAATCTAAACTTACGATCATGTATCTGCAATAGGCGTATACCTACGGGAAACAAGAATAATTGAAAATTCATCATAATTTCTAGAAATAATAAAATTTTGTCGAAAAAATTGACACGTAGAAATTGCATGTAATGTACATTGATATCACAAACAATTGAGTTTTTCTCACTTCGACGGATGCCAAGCAGTAACCTGAGAAATTGATGTATGTAGAGCTTTCAGTACAGCTCATCCTTATAGCCGCTAGGAAAGGAAGGTTGAGAAAAACCCCGTAATACTGAAAAAACCTAATTAAAACCACACTAATACAATAGAGTGAAGCCACATTAGTAGCCATGAACGAAAAATACCTAATTAACTATGAGATAACGATACAACGACAGCCGTAAAAGGACATTAAAATGACATTTTCGTGCTGATACAACACTTCGTTACTGGAACCATCTACAGCTTTTCCATATCATTTCACATTACTAAATAGGAATACTACGCCACTATGTGGTTGCCTATGCTCTATCACTTCATGGTTGCCTATGTTACATCAAACAATAGTTGCCTAAGTTGAATCACTTCATAGTTACCCAAGTTGAATCATTACATGGCTGCCTAAGATAACTGACATTATGGCTGTTACTACACTACATCACGCAATTGCTGCCCACGTTTCATCACTTTATGTTGTGTATATTACCAGTACATCTCATCATGGTTGCCTACATTACATGAAAATATGGTTACTTTGTACAATGACTTCATGGTTTCCTACATTTCATAACTTTATGGGTGCCTACACTGCGATATTTACAGGATGACTACGTGCACCACTGCATAGTTTCCTCCCTTAGCCTATATGATGAATTCTATGACCGTTACATTATTCCATAGTTGACAGCGTTAAACTACTTCAACGTAGCCTACATTGCATTACCTCATGGCAGGCAATGCTATATAACTTCACAGTTGCCAATGTTAGATCACTTTACAGCTGCCAATGCTCTATCGCTTCATTGCTGTCAATGCTATATCACTTCACTGCTACCAATGCTACATCATTTCATAGTGGCCAGTGCTTCATCCCTTCACTGCTACCAGGGCTTCATCACTTCATGGCTGCAAGTTGCTCCACCTCACTCTTTAGCTCTGCTGTACGGTTATGATTTTCTCATTTAGCCCGTATACCAAATAAATTTCATTAACATTTCCATCAGCTGCTGACTTGGCGTTTCATTACAAGCCGAGCACACCACAAATTTGAAAAGCTTCTGTTCTACAACATGAAACCGTTTATTATGCAAACCATTGCGAAATAACTTTACTCTGTTGCGAAAATCAAGGTACGTCATTCACAGTTGTTTTACATAATTACATTTCAAGCCTTAATATTTTTTTTAATTAGTTGTTTATAGAGCTTTTCAAAGCATATACAGGTTTGTCGGTCATTACTGATTGCAAAAGAATGGAGACAAAAAGGCTAAGCAAAGTATGAAAAAGTTATGGGAGAACATATAAAAATGCGTCTGCAGCACCGTGCAGTCAGGCCCAATTGTGTGATCCGACATCTCCGTCTTGGGCCAGTGGCTCTCAACGTTACTGAGCTCTGCGTTTTAAACTATCGATTGTATTTAGTATAAGAAAAAGTGTGAAAGGCAATGCTGTAACCCCCACCCCCAAAAAAAAAAAAAAAACGTGACTGACCCAAACCATTCAGAGCCAGCACAAAAACTGTTAAAAAGTGTTTTTTTATGCATCCCTACTGTTACCCTTTTATGATCTCTACACATATTATACCCGTTTATTGTGCATGGTACTCCCCATTTAATGTTTTTTTTATACTGAATTAACCCTGTTTTATTCAGATTATACCAATTATATAGCTCATAGGGGTCCCGGCGGCTCTCTGGGTATGTTGGTCTATCTACTGCCGTCTATCTAATCTAACATACTGTTCAAGAATTCTTTATTGTGTCCTTTCAGAAAAGACACATCAGCATTTAGTTTCGTTATGATTTTATATTTCTTCTCTACCACTCTAAAATAGTTTTTCTCCACTGTATCAAATTTATTCAAAACAATTCGAGAGTAAAAACATATTACAGCACTAGTTACAACACCATTCTTTGTAACTAGTGCTGTAGTATGTTATTACTCTCGAATTGTTTTGAATAAATTTGATACAGTGGAGAAAAACTATTTTATTGTGTCCTTTGTATCACGTAAGGAAACTAGTTGCTCGCGCCACCATAAGATGACGGCATAAAATCATTAATCCCCTAATTTTTTTTTTCTTGTTAGCAACGTACGCTTCAAGAGATTTTCCAGAGGAAAATTTCACATTCTGCCCGTAGGTACCTGAATACGTCCGGCGGCCTTTGCGGCGGCTGTTTTGGCGGCAGTCGCCGCCGCTGTTGCTAGCAGAACCTGTTCTACGCTATCCTAACTTGGCCCAATTCTAGAACGTGCGTTGCGTAACTCCATTCTCTAACTTAATTAACGTGCCTGACTCTAGCCCTAACATACCTATAGTCAAACCAGCGTAGGGAGTCCGATGGGCGTGAATAAGAACGCAAAGCAACTTTGCCAAATCTCACTAAGTTCGTGCTATAACGTGTCTCAATCGATAAAATTATATTAACTTTCGAACATTAAAAATGAATTAGTAGATTGGATGTGGCACTGCTGCGTTCAATTCAGCCCCGCCCCTAAAGGACTGCATACCCTGGTTTGACTCTAGCATAACGTAACATACCTAATAGTCAGCACTATACTGTAGAGGCGCTGCCAAATCTGGGACGCCGTTTTATGGCGCCTGCATGTAGACTGAGCTCGATGTATCAACATATCTGGTCCCAGTAAAGT
This sequence comes from Parhyale hawaiensis, assembly GCA_001587735.2. Taxonomy (NCBI): domain Eukaryota; kingdom Metazoa; phylum Arthropoda; class Malacostraca; order Amphipoda; family Hyalidae; genus Parhyale; species Parhyale hawaiensis. The sequence goes on along the minus strand of LQNS02278139.1, from coordinate 17,083,554 downwards.
CCCTGCTTAAAGAGCTCTCTTCGTTTTTACCCGTCGGCCATGGTTTCCCTCTCAAGGACAACCTAAACGCTGTTAGTGACAGCATCACGCTAAATTTGCAGGCAAAATTTATAGATTTAGTATCAATTATTCACACCCACGCTGTAGTAAATGAAGCATGAACTTCTGTTCACTCTGAACAATTATCTTATATTGCTTGGCGATACTGCCGTCGGAAGTATTTTTTGCACAAATCATGAACCGCGAACTAACTTGTATTTATTTTCAGAACCACTGTCGAATTCTGTCAACAAAAGGGTTATGAGCTGGTGCCTTGTCCTCTGTCTCTCAGGGTGAGTAACGGTCCAGGCTGAGGGTGACCTTAGTATTAGGAAACTCGCTGCCGAAAGAAGACTTTTTTCTGATGTTTTCATTTCACAGTGTTTGACTCAAGACAGGCCGATTCACACTAGTTCGTTGAATTATGTTCACACTTCGCAGTTTTTTAATTTCTTGCTGTGCATGTTTGTTCAACATACAAAATGCAGCTTTCCTATTTGATTCTTCCCAAAATTTGAAGAGCAATCCACAACATTACTAACGACGTATTCTTAGAAAACTGACACTGCAGTTAAGGGGAGAGTTCTGGCAAAAAAAAAAACTTGAAATTTTTAAAATCCGTTTTCCCACTAAACAGTACTTATACATCAGACAGACACGCAGGCAAACTTTCAGGCAGCCAGTGTAACCCTAAGTGGGTCAAATAGGGGGCAGGGGGATGAGGTTTTTTATAACACTTAATTTTTGACTTCAAATACTTTTTTATTATTTACCCGATCTCTATGATACTTCGCAGACTGATTTAAAATAAAAAATGGGAGTTTGGCATATGTAATTTTTCTTATTTTCACTATAGAAAATGAGTTTCTCAAAGGAAATGGATTTTCCTCTAAAGTGGTTTTCTTCGAATAACTCGTTTTCTATTGTGAAAATGAGAAAAAAATAACACGAGTCTAACCCCCATTCTTTTTCGATTTTGCATATCTGTACCAAGTTTCATCTACATCGAAAAATAAATAAAGAAAAAGATTTGAACCCCTCGGCGGGAATTTCATGGTGAAATTCGAGAAATGACCATTTGCAGAAAAAATGTTATTAACTTGTTCGAAGTCGACTGAAACTTGGTATACATCTGTAAAAATAATGCGGGTTAGACTCGTGTACTTCTCTCATTTTCGCCACAGAAAACGAGTTATTCAAAGAAAACGAAAATTCGGCCTGCTCCCTCCCCTGAAAAATGCATATTTTCGACTTCAAATCCATCTCCTACAGTTTTTGAGCTACAGAGATGATTTTCTTATCAAACGAAGCGGAATTCAATCTTTCATCAAGGACTCTCTCGGAAGTTCTGATTTTCGAAATAGTAAATTCTTTGGAGGGATTTGTTTTAATTAACTTACACAAAAAATTGTCATATTTTGAAAACTTTCAAAAACCATATAGAATATCAAACCTCCAATGAATTCCTTGATAGGGCAACAAATTTCACTACTTTTGAACTATAGACCAGCTCTCTAGCTCAAAACTCTAGGAGATGCATTTTCCTCTAACCCTATATTTTGTACAGTATATTTTTCTTTACTAACTCATTTTCTTTGCAGGATATTAAAAAGTGTAGGAATAAAAACATTTTCTTTTTTAGTTTTACATATAAATTCCAAGTTTCAGCCAAATCCATTGGTAAATAAAGTTTTTTTTTTACCGGAAGCCTCCCTTAATAGTTTAATAATTCTTTCAGTATAGGGCACACAGCTGTGATTGAATGGACCAGACATATTCACGTATTTAGGCCGGCATGACAGACGGTTCCCTCATCTAATAATTTCCCGAGTCTCACGACTTTTTCCCCGTTTTCTGCAACGTGCATTTAGTTGAATGCTGAACAACTAATGCTAATTCTTTCCTATGTTAGTACCAAGTGCTATTCTTATGTCAGTTCTAAGTATGATTGCCTCAGGATGCTGTGTCCTAAATATGATGGATACAGTATCCATTATTATGAGAAATAAATGATATTATTATTTTGAGTCTACTTCACTGCACCTGTGTCTTCCAAATGATTGGCGAACATGTTAGCCGTTAATTAAGTCACTTTTCTAAAGCACGTGTCTCTAGTGAAGATTTTGTTGTCTCCTTAGAATTTCAGTGCTTTCGTTCGTGATCGCTTTTCTGCTGTTCGAACGACAAACAACTCAAACAAAAATGATTTGAAAGAACTGGTTCAATAACTCAAGACTTTCGTACGGAGGTTGACCTTTGGACAGGTATTTATGTGTCCTAATTTCTTTTATAAAAAGCTACAGCCTGGCATTAAGTAGGAAGGAAACATAAGCCTTCGAACTTTCACTGGTCTGGAATTTCAGGAATGATCATTGGCAAATTTAATCGATCTGCATCAAATTTCAAACGTTACCCATCAGTGATTATTCTTAAGACTACTGAAAATTAAGTAGTAATCTGTAAAAATGGAATTTTAGGCTCTCTGAAACGTAATCAGGATGCTTCTAACACCTGCAACACGATACAGAGTGGGTACTAAACTAAGGGTCTGGTATTAAATTCTACAGACATCAACATTAGGGGTCTTAGCGTTTCTTTCGATATTGTAGATAAACATAAACATAAACATTCCACTACTTCACAATTGTTGGAGCATTATGATTCCATTGTAGAGACATTGTGCCAAGGAAAGAATGTGGACGTAATCTACTTA
>LQNS02278139.1:17048367-17079673 GCA_001587735.2 Parhyale hawaiensis | reverse complement strand
GGTCGCAAACTGCGGCACCACAGAAGACACCCAGCAGAGTGACTCCACACACGTGGGGTGACGTGAACAACGTCACCTGGACTTCTTCCGAAGACTCTCAAGGTACTCAAGGTAGGTACAAATTCTGCTCCTCGGTAAACAAAACCAGTGCATTATTCATTTCTCTGAAAGTTTAGCGACACTTTCCATGGGCAATCCAATCTGTGGGAAGAACTGGGTGTCTAAAAAAACTTACACTTCCAATTGACGGCCGTGTCTATACTATTGAATTTAGAGTTAGGTGCGCCCCTACTAAATGGGTTGGGAACGTATCTTATATACCGAAACAGCAGGCAATTGAAAATGTAGCTTTTTTTAGCCACCCAGTACATACTTTGAATGAACATACAAACGTATGCATGTGAGCTGAATATTTATAACGTAAAGGTTTACTCGACTTCAGGGAGTTGATCTATACCCCATTTATTTTTTCTATGACACATTTAGGATCGGGCCATCCTGTATATCCGCAAGTACAACTTCTTCTACGTTGACGTACGACGACGAAGCGACGGCGTGCTCATCCGAACCTTCAACCAAGAGGTGGTGCCTGCCTCGGTCGTCAACTACCAGGACCCAAACCCAAACTTTGGCATAGAAGAATGTCACGCTATGGGCTACCTAAATTTTGGTTTCCTGGACTACGAGTGCGATAGAGTACACCTGCAGCCCTTCTCAGTCTTCTGTGTGTCTTAAGCCCCCCATTGCATGGCGGGCAATGTTCGGTGAAAAGCGGGTAGAATCTCGGGAAGATGCCAGCCGAACATTGAGGAGCCGCGGCAGTAGTTGTAGTAGTGGTACTCACACACTCTTAACGGCCAAAGCCTCCGAGGCTTCCTAAATCCGTCTTCTTCTCTCTTCCGCTCCAACTACGTACACTGTCTGACATCTTTAGCTCCGCGTATCAGCGGCTATTGATCGTGATTGCGTGCATTCATTATCGTCTCTTTTGCTGAGACTCTTCTCCTTCCTTTCTTTTTTTCTTCTCTTTTCTCCAGTCTTTTATATCCTACTAACACAATGGCAATTGCTCATAGAGGGCCGGGCGTAAGTTTCGGTGTCTCTTTGAGAATAGTCCTGTTGGTTCGTCTATTGCCGCCTATCTAATCTAATCTAGTAGTAGTAGTAGTATTCGTGTTACTAGTGGTAGTATTTGTGAAACAAACAGTAGTTGTGACCATCGTCTATCATGCATTACACTTCAAACTGAAATATGTTCAATATGTTTACTGCTATTTCTGCTGCAGACTTATAGCTGCATTGCCTACTGCGCGAAAATAATCATAGTTGTGTGACATTATTTTTAGCTGCTTGAAAATTTACGTAGTTGTGTGACAATATTCTTAGCTACTTGTTAATATTCGTAGCTTGTGACACTATTCCCAGGTGTGTGAACATATTCATCGCTGTATGAAAATATTTTTAGCAGCATGAAAATCTTTGTATTTGTCTGACCTTTACTGGAAAACTTGAAATACGCTTGGATCAGATGTAATCGATACTGAGTTATGAAATCTTAATCTTATAAAGTACACTCAAGGTTCAGTCCCAGTGGTAATAGAAAGCACTTTGTAATAGTAATACATCAGTATACAGAACACTATAGAGTTTTATAGGCTGGACCTCCTGAATACATTACGGTTTTTTCCTGGTTGGAAATTTATTGGCAATTATCCGATGTTATCCTATACCGCTCACTCTTTAGTCGTAGGCAGCCGATAAATGCCGATAAATTCCCGAAAGGGTAATGTCGTAAGTACGGTTGCTTTTAAGATCTCCGTAATCTATCAGTGTGACGTTTGTTACTGTACTTCATTGCACCTTTGCAGTTCATCCTTCAACTAATAGTTGACGAATTTGACAATAGCAATAACTTCAGAAATTTTCAGAGAAGTTAATATGATTTTTTGGAGAGCTCTGCCACACGTGACAACCAATCTTATGGTTGACTTAACTGGACACAGTGGAAAGCTGCAGTGCCATCGCAACTATTAGGGGAAATTTCCAGGTTGGGGTTATCGCACTTCTTTAGTTAGCTCTTCAGAGACAGAAAGTCTTCGCAATTGACTCTTAATGTTTTGTTAAGTCTTGTGAATTAGGTTCAAAATTTTTATTACCACGTAGTCGCTATATCTACCCAATAGTACCCATAATCCGCGACAGCAGATATCGAGCAAACGTCTCGAAATAAAGATCTTAACCTAAATAAATCAACGGCCTGGTTATGGCGGGTTTTTTTCCGGAGAGGCCAACAGGGGACGCAGCAGACATGCAGACCCCTTTGACTAAAGTATTCGTGTTTTTTTTTTTTTTTTTAATTTGAAGAGTTACCTATTGTACAAAAACTATATATGATAGAGTAGCGAAGCCTAATTGCCCGAAGAATCCGGTAAGCTTTGTGTGAAATGATTCTCATATCTAGTTCTGTCGTCTCAACTGTACGTCTTTTCTCTTTGTGCTTTTACCTATGAAGCTTGTCTATACTCTGCCATCCAAACTTGAGATGTCCATGCCTGGAGACCTTGTGTAAAATCACACTTGTGCTGAGGTTTTCGCGGCTGTCGTATTTTATTTTATTTTTACCATTAAGTCTATATAACATTTTATAATATACAATATTTTGTTTAGGCCCCTGTCCTTTGTTGCCTATATGATTAACTTGGCATGAAATCATTGCATATTGCTTAGTCAATCCATGCGCTTATGAACAGTTAGCACATTTTACATATTTTCCTTTTTCCTCTGCAGTCACTGACAACATGTCAAGAAATACCAACTGCCTGGAGAGTACCTACGGTTTTTAATAACCGCCGGCACGCGTGGGTTAACTTCAAGAAAGTTGTTTGTTAACAAGGAATGCCTTAGGATGCTGTACCCTAAATTTGTTGCGAATTTCATCCACGTCAAAAAAAATGAAAGATTTTTCCTCGTTTCTTTCATGCAGTGATCAGCAGACGCAAAATACGCGCGTTTGCTTATGAGGCGGAAAATCTGCAGACTGAGCACTAACTTGCATCACATGTAACTATTACTTAGTAACATAACATTAAGCCTGAAGGTATGATGTACCCTTTGCCACTAAGACATGACCCCAATAATTTTTTCACCTTTGAAAAAGCATACACGAGGGCCGAGTTAGCTTGCATTTTCGTTCCGTTTTTATTCACGGATGTTAGAAAAAATTTGTACACAAATTCATTACGTCAAAATTATAGTTATGAGACCACCTTCTGTCAACAACATCGCGTGCAGAGAATAGTACTAGAATAATCTAGTGTGTAATGATTAAATCCTTGGGGTACAATCAGTTCGATTTAATCATTGAACGAACTAACCCGCGTTCAACCGTCCAGCCATTGTCTAGTGTTTGTAGATTATCATATTGAAATGATTTAAAAAGATACATAATTTGTCGAAGAGTTAATGGATTCTAATTCTCACAATGGCGAGAGGAGCAATGCGTCAACCATTTATGTCCGATCCAACAATAAAACATCATCCGCAAAATAGCAGGGAATAGTTATATATTAACAGAAAACTAGTAGCAGGAACATGAACGCTCTTCGTCGGACGAATCCGGTACCCAAAATTTGACAGCACACAATAGTATTCCACTATGGCGCTGAAGAAGGGCTGCTTTGCGAATGGTGCCAGTACCCGACGACGGCGTGCAGTATCGTCAATGTGCCTGTCCGGGGTACAGTGCGTCTCTGACACTTGTGCCATGAGGTAGCACTGTGCTGCACATGATTAATCGATGCGCGCTCCGTAGCAGGGGTTGTGGCTCTCCGCACAGAATCTAGTGTGAAACCAAGTTGAGAAAGAATTTTGTGGCTTTTGCCTAAAGAAAGTTCTGGTGGACGAACAAAGTGTGTCATTCAGTAGACCACAATTCAGTATTTGGAGCGCTGACGAGATTGATCACCTACATTACTCGCCAAAGTCCAGTTTCGCTGGAACTTTTGCCAGAAAATTGGATATGCAGCGAAAGTTTTTGTCGCAAATGACGAGTCAGACTATAATTTCTAAAAGGCAACACACGTGCACTTTGTACAGACGCCGAACAGGCCTCAGTTTCCTGCTAGTCAAAGCGTGCTTCGCAGTCTCTCTTCCTTCCACGACCTTCGGAGATTATTCTCAGGTATGACAACTTTCCAAAACACTGATTGACTTCATGATAGAGAAATAAATAACATGGGGCGAAGTGGAACGAAGATAATGAGCCATGTAATAGCAAGCAGACGTGCTTAAGTGAGATATAGAAACATTTGTATCAGTGGAAAGTAATAAATCAGTGTCTTAGTTAATAGCAGTAAATGTTATGGGAGAGTTAAATTCCGCTTGTAATTCTGCTAGATAACTGAAAGAAGAATGGGTTATTATCGCAGTGTGTATCCATTGCAAATCTATGAGAGAAATTACTAATGAACAATTAGTTATTGAAAAAAAAAACAAAGAAATGAACTAACAAAGTAAAGTAAACCCACGTATTTCTCCCCTAAAGAGGTTTTCATAATATAGTACTGTTACATCTGATGAGGCTAGCTTAGTACAATGACATGTAATATCACCAAAGAGGTATGGAGCTACCATGAAGCACGACCTCCAGCACAAACTTTCAAAGTCATAAATTTCTCTTCATAGGAAGGCCTTCATCAACTCAAACTACCACAGCACTAAATTAGCAAACCAGGCCCAATTCAAAACATGAAGATAACAAGGATTTTAAAGTAAAGTAGGAGTACACGCGGTGTTAGGAATAAAGTCTTATTGCAACGATAGCAATTATAAAGTATCGGACGAATATATGTTATTTACATACAAATGACACTTATTGTTGGAAGTTTAAACAGGAGGAGGATGACTGCGGGCAAAGATTAGATAAGAAAAGCGGCAGTAGACGGACCAAGAGGCCCATTCCTAGAGAGACACCGGGACTTACGCCCCAACCCTCGATGAGCTATTGCCATTATGTTAGCTTCATATAGATGACAGAAAAAAAGAAGAAAAAATGAAAGATCTCAGCGACGATTCGATCATGCATGCACTCAAATGCAATTTATAGCCGCTGATATGCGGAGCTTAAGAGTTTGTGACGCCTTGGGGACATGTTCTTAGTTGTGGAGAATGTCTTTCCTAATGTTTGTCATAATAATTTTAAACGCGTTGACTGTCTCAGCATTTACAACGCCGGATGGGGAGCCTATTGCAAATGTTCATTATGAAATACAGAAAAAAACTGCTGGCTTACAGTTGTTCTTCGGGCTTTACATATGCTCGAGTTTTAGGCCGTTATTTTGCAGGCGATCATTATGGTCTCTTAAAAAAAAAAAGTCCCGCTGTAGGTACGTCGTTGAAGCCAGTCAAATACTTGAATGTTTCTATTAGTTGCCCCTTGAGTCGTCTTTGCTGGAGAGGGATCTTGCTCAGTTCTTGTAGGCGACATTCGCACGGCTTGTTTTGCAGCTGAGGTAAAGGGTGGTCATAGCGTATAATTCCTTATAACTACAAGCCAAGCTGCCGTACATTCTATTTTATATTAAGCAAACCAGACACCCGCTCGCGTGTATTTACAGGGACACAATTGACGAACAGATATTCACTTTCATATACTGTATGAATATAGGAGACATTTGTTTGAGAAAAAAGTAACAGGATACACAATTTACGTATAGACAAGGTTACATTTTACGGTGGTGAAACTATGACCATAATAATAATAACATGATTACATATTAGAATGTATGGTAAACAGGAATCCAATGAAAGTTATCAATCGTCGTGATATCCACTGACGAAGAAAGTCATGATGCAGTTAACAAAATGTTGGTTGTAATAAACTATCATATGGGGGTGGTTTGTTCTCTTTGATGTACCATGGGAGCATCCTAATCGCCGACTGAGTATCCGAACGGATACAGAAAGCGAAATAATTAGAAATGACACTTTCTGTTTCCAGACACTTACATATTAGGGAATAATAGATATAACAGATGCACTATTGGGTAGACATTAGTTATTATGGTTTAGTTTAACTTGTTTTCAAAGTGTTACAAGCAACCTGCTCTGAAGGGACCAATTTTGGGCGAGACTTACAGAGAGGTTCCTAGTTTCCTTGGTGGATCATTCCACAAGAAGGCTTCGGATACAAAAAAAAAAAAAATGCCTTCTTTCGTATTTTTAAACCCCGATATGTAGTTGGTGGACTGTTATTTAGAAAGATTTGCCTGTCGGAGGTTTCATCATGCTGAGGAAATTGAACATTATCAGCTGAACAGCGCTTGCCATATAAGGTATGAAGTATACACATACATAGCCTCGTCAAGTTTCAGTTTTGCATGCCGAGTCTTCAAAGGAGAGGACTTGCATGGTCACGTTTTCGAAATTTGCCCGTTAGAAGTATTTTTTTTGCTACAAAGTTGAGCGATTTCTATATATCTGTGGTCTTTTAGAAGCTTTTCCGCAAACGAAATTACAATAGTTGTAGTGGGAGAGAATCAGCGATTGTATGAGTAGGAAACTTGCATTTTCGTCTAATAAGTGCTTTATTTTGCGAGAGAATATAAGGCTACCATTAATAGTTCTACACGATTTTTGGACGCGAGTATCAAGAGTGATACTTATGTCCACCCATACTCCAAGGTTCTTCACAACTTCAACAGGTCGTATTTTAATAGAGCCAAAAGTGAGAGAAAGTGAACTTACCTTTACACCTTGATAAGACGTTCCCAAATTTATACACTGTGTTTTATCAGCGTTGAGATTGAGACGATTTTGCCATACTAGTCTTTGAGCTCCTTTAGAAAGAGCTTGGTCGTCTAGTGAACAGGGTATCGCAGTTTGAACATCATCAGCGTACATCGAGAGACTGACGCCATCTGGAAGTAGTGGCAAGTCAATAACAAATATGGAGAAAAGAATCGGGCCAAAAACGGAACCTTGCGGTACACCAAAGGAGTTTATTACGAACGGGAGCGTGTTTCTTAACACCAGGATAGCATGAGCTCTGTTTTCTAAATAACTAGAGAACCAAATGGGACAAATGTTGAGGGCATGTATTTTGGTGAGCAACATGGCGTGGTGGACAATATCAAAAGCTTTTGATAAATCTAGCATCATGACCTTAACTTATCCCATTGCTATAATTGCAAGACTGGCCATGCTCAAGTAAGAAGCTACGCGTATTTTAAAGATATTTTGAGGTTCCACTCACTGAAGTTACAGGGTAAATTTTGTCGTAAGTTACATCTGGTCGAGCAGAAACAAGCGTCATTGTTTGCAAATGGCGCTTCTCTATTTAGGCTATTTACGGTGATGTTTTCAGTGATGTTTCCATTTAATAATAAGCGTACTTAAGGCTGCAGTCATTTGTGAGATTATCAGTAGGGCAATCATTATAATAAAGCTGTAGAAACGAAGAAACCTTAGAATTCACTGCTGCCACAACGGTCCGGCAGCATGTGGGGCCATCTAGCAGGAGCTTTGTTTACAAACATGGCGGCGTAGCGCGATATCAATCTACACTGTTTTATATATATCTCGCAGGAAATTAGAAGAACCAGTCCTTGATTGCCTAACCTTATGAGTGAGAGCCACATTGTAGCCCAACACATTTGTAGGGGACTTTGTTTTAGTAACGAAAACCTCGTTTTCTATCATATGTCCGAAAATGTCTGTTTGTAAACAAAGCTGCAGCTAGGTTGCGCCACATGCTGCCTGCAGCTGCCGCTACATACCAGATCTACTTTACTCGTTTCAACAGACTTATCACAGAAATTTAATTGCCGATAACCTCCAAAATGGTTTTCCGCAGCCTTAGGTCGTCAGAGTCAATCTAAGCCAAGCCCGTTTGACTAGACTTGTCCGGGAAAGCAGAGAGCAACATTAGCTTCGTACCTCAGAAACGTGTTGCAGGTGCTAGAAGCAGCTCGATTGGGATGAGTCGATTGAAATTTCCATTTTTACGGAGTAAGACTAAATTCACAGAAGTCAAAAGCCCAGTTCACACTGAGCGCTACGTAGCGCGTGGCCAAGCAGGAAGGTAAGTTGTCCTTGGGATGTGTACCATATGTCGCCAGTTCCCTTCATCTTTGAATTTGGAAAACGTTCAAAGCGCAATGAAATCAAATCATGGACAAATACGATATGTATGACAGTCCTTATTCTGATGTATGTGCTTTTGGTGGAGACAACAGTGGACACCATTCAGAGACAGAGAGTAAAAAGACGCAACTGATGTCAGTAAGGCACTGACGAATGAGAACCTTGTTTCCACTTGTAAACTGGAGATTAAATATACTCAGCGGTTCCCATTTAATTTCCGATTTAATCGAGATTACTTTTTAACTCTACAGCCAGTAGTGCCGAAATTGAAGCATGCGGGTAGCAAATTGATCTTAGTGCGCACAGTGAACGCGATTGGTTTTATCGATGGCTTTCTAAAATATTTATTAAAGGTTTGGCTGGCGAATGGGTTGAGGATTGCATGCATATACTTACAGCCGGAAAATATCAGTGGTTTAACAGCCGTTTAGAATTACTAACAAAGCCCTAAGATGTCAGGAAAAATCCCAAAGAAAACCCTAACTTGCGCTTGGCCACGCGTTGCATTGCCCTCAATGTGAACTGGGCTTTATATATCCTTACATAATGATACGCTTGGTGTATTTATTTATTTAGTGTCTGTTTTGAAGGAAATAGATAAGCGAAAAATAAGCCAGGTTGCAGATACATATCGATGACCAGGTTAGAGAAGATGGCGAAGGCTGATCTGAAGAACTTCTTGCTTGAAACACTTCTTGAAATCGGGACAATGTCATGCAGCTTCTGGAGTCCGTTTTCATAACTTACTTTTCTCAGATCACGACGTATAAATTCGGCAGGTAACTAACAGAGCACTCAGGAGATGATGATTTTTCACGGGTGGTAGGCAACTCTTCCTTCTAGCTTACTGTCTTTCTTTTCTTCTACAGCAGCATTATTCCCGTCAAAAGGGAGGTCGCTGAAGGAGATCTTGCTATTCCATGTATTTCTGTCCATTACCATGTGCTCCTCCAGCTCCATACCACGCACATCATCCCTCACACTGTCGTTCTCTAAAAGTACGAATTTTGTTTTATAGCCCAAAATTTCAACATTTTAGTGAAGCAGATATTTAATTTCGCAAGACCGTATCTTGGCTACGGAGCGCTGACATGCATACCAGCTGGCTGGACTTATATTCAAGTTTATTGCAGTGTTTTACTGAAGATTTATTTCTGCCTCTCCCTATTGAAGACGCACGCCTAATCAAGAAGAAAGATGGGGAATGTACGAGATTACTACAGTCTCAAGATCAAAGACGTGCTACAAATGCGTGGAGAGAGATGAATCGTCTATGCGATACAGTCAAGAAAGACTTGATGCAGAAAGGTCACAGAAGTGAATGAGAGCTGCTGATAAGCGTGAGCGAGAAAATGAAGAAACGACAAGTCAGAGAAAAAAAGTCCTAAGGTTGAAAGCACGACAAAAGATCAATGAAGAAAATGATGCAAATCAGAGAAGAGAAGATTCCTCAAAGGCCTATATTAACGAAAAATAGCAATTGCTGCTGCAATTTTTCTCACTCGCGGGTCTACTAGTATTGGATTAAAAGTCAACACCTGAAACTTGCACCAACATGTCGAATCCAGGGCACCTGTCTGAAGATTAGGACAAGTCAAGACTCAAAGGTTCAATGTCGATGCCCATTCGAACGCTCCCCAAAGGCCGTAAAGGTGACACCTGTTGAACGAAACGGCAATTTAATAATTAATAGAGAGTGCAGTCATACATATTTTTTAGCTCTGATTTCTATCGAGCTTGAATTAGCTCATAGTTATGTTATAACAGCAATAAGTTCAGAGCATCTTCAAGCCTCTGCCTAAAGTTATTTCACCAGAGAAAAGAATTCAGTTATGTAGGTGCAGCTTGCCACTCGCAACGCTTTTTCGCGTCTGTGCAAATCATCGCAGTCTGGCTCAAGCGAAAATGGAACTTCAAGAACAATAACTTACAGACCGAGGTATTTTTATTTTAATTTATTGTTTCAAAAAAATTGTCCAATGCTTTTACTTTGCGAAATACTCAAGACAGTGTTCCCTACAATAATTGCGTTCGTACTTTCTCAATTAACACAGATAGGGACCTGCAATGTGCTTCTTCAAGCGGCACTGTGCTACCGGGAGCTTAAGAAGGTCTTATGTTAAATTCAATAATCAAATGCGTTGTATACCGCGGAGCCATGAGTTGCAAAATGTATGATTCAAACTATGGTTAGACTGGGCTGATTCGAACGTCAGGGCAGAACACAGACTCAGCTCATGAGCTGAAGATCTCAGCAAGCATTTAACTGTTCTGTGCAATCTGGTTGGTCAATGTGTTTCTGACTGCACATGTTGAATGGTAGTCAAGCCGGTAGCAAAAAAAAGTGAGTGCTATATTTTAATGAACTGCAAAATCCTTTTGATTTCCACTCATTGTGCATACCTTGAAAAGTAAAATCAAATCATTTCAACTAAGAATGCGGCCTTTCATTTATATAATTATGTGGGACTATTATTAAACCGAGTTCCTGGTTACAGGAAAATGTACAGCTGTTTATGAATTTGCAACAGCTGTGGATAGAAAATGTTCCTGAATATAATGGTGCTGCAGCCAAATTGTCACACACATTATTGGTATATGGTCCACAAAGGAAGCTTTTGATTCTGTAGAAGCTTCAGCAATACGGTAACAGCACCTGCAGTTGCAGCAGGCCCCGCGTGCTGCACTGAAGTCCTAAAAGAGCCCGGAACTGCTTAGTGTGCACAGCTGCTGTGGGGGCACTTACTTTAGGGGCGGGTCGTTGAAGCTTTCACCATAGCTCGTAGCGACCCGTAGTCGGCTGCAGATATGCTTACTCCTCTGGGGCCAGTTGGCCTTCATATATCTGCAGAATGAACCAATACAATTCTGCCGATGTCTCTCATAAATCAGGTCTGCAATCAAACCATGTGATTTATATCAGCTGATGCAATGATAGAATGGAACACCTAAAGGCCTGTGCCCACGTAATAATTACCGTTGCCGGTAGCAACCTAGAAGCAACTCAACTAATCAGTTTACGTAGCAGCGGCATGGCTTCAGGTTGCACAAAATTAAACAGAGTAAAAATATCGGAAATCTCACTCACTCCTGCAATTTTTACACCATAGAAAGTGGCAATGGTGAATTTTCATGTATCACTCTTACCTATGACTAGTTTAAGTCGAGAAAGCTTGATATTGTAAGAATTAATGCTCGATGTTCATAGGCGTCACACGTACTGAGGTCGCGGCCACGACTACGCAGCTAGATTAGTGGGGTAGGCTCTAGGTTGCTAGCGGCAACGAAAGTTGTTTCGTGGGCATGGGGCTTAACAGTGGTTGGCAACGACCTCTGTGACTGGTCAATTTCGGCGTTAGTTAGATGAAGAATCCCCGTATGCCAACATCCCACTACGAGAAACTGCCCTATTATAATTCTGTTTGTTCCTCCCTGCGTTGTAAGTAGAAGAACAGAAGTTAAAAATTCATTTTCAAGCTGCCACTACGCTGCTTGCAGGTCACAGGTAAAAGAATTGTTTTCTGACTTTAAACTTATTTTCATAATTTCTAATCATGATACGACTAATTATTTCGTTCTGGTAATCGCGGGAGAGCGAGGCACCAATAACTAGAGCACTCTGAGAGCGAATACCTCAGCCAAGCGAGACAATGATAGCAAAAAATTCAAATTGGCTCTGAAGCCATGATTTTCTTTGCATCAACTCCAAAATATTATCATTTGGGCCTTTTGATAGTAATAACAGCTTGTGCAATTTTCTTGAAGATCCGTTCATAACTTTTGGAGTTATGCTGCTAACAAACGTTTCAACAAACATCAGTGAAACATACAAACGAACGAACCGATCTGCAATGAAATTTAATCACTAAGTCTTATGTCTTTTAATATTAATAACAACCCCTATAAATTTTAAAAAGATCTATTCATTATTTTTTTTTAGTTATTATGCTAACAAGCATAAAATGAAAAACCGCGACAAACGAACGAACAAACGGATCATTTCCAAAATTTGGTCATTTACTCTTCGTTATGTACCTAACAACTCACGTGAATTTCATAAAAATCTGTTCATAACGTTTTTTTTAATTAGGGCATTAAAAAAAATGAGGCAGACAAAAAAAACAAACAAACGGATGGACGGATCTTCACCTAAAGTTAATCATCTGTTCCTCCTAACGTACCTAACAATCCCTGCAAATTTCGTCCAAATCGGTTCATAACTTTTTGAGTTATCTTGCTGACAGACAGACAAACAATTACACAGAAAAACACGATGAAAACATAACCTTCTCGGTGGAGGTAATTAATCCCGGGAAGATAACCTGCTCAAGGTTTCCGGGCGTCAGCAGCGCAGCTACAGGGGATAGTGCACGGGAATTATGCTAATTAAAATATTTCCCTGAACACACTTTGCAGCTAAAACTGCCTCTCCGTAGAAATTCATCTAGACAACAAAAGAAAAAGAAACTTTGTACATCGTTGCTCTCTCACCGACGATATTACACGGGGGCAGCAGAACCAGTTCAAGATGAATGAGGAGTCTGCCAAACGATAAAGTGTCATCGGTGGGTGAAAGATTGCACAAAACTTGGCAGTTGAGCTGCAAGATACTGTATTGTAGAAGTGAAGTGTCACCAAAAAATAGTGCTGCTGACACTAGGAGTCACAAGAAGCCCGCAAACCTGGCGACAATAAATAGCCATTACCACCCAAACTAAAGAAAAGGCAATATTATATATAGATGTGCCTGTAACTTTGAAACACAACTTCACGTGGAACACAAAAACATCACAAACAAAGAGTATTAGATATAAACTAGCCGGACCCGTGAAAATTCAACGGTTAATGTTGGTTAATGTTCTCACTTTGAAAATTTAGTAGTCCTAACCTACGCTAATATAACTCACTTTAATTCGACCTTATACAGATTCTCAACCAAACTTAACCTACCCATATATAGCGCATGTCTCTTAATTTTTATGAACTGCGTCTAACCTCAAGTTTGCTGCAAACGGGAATGAAAACATGGGAACGTTTCTCCCTGATCTTTCCATTACGCTGCTGTGTACTATGTAGTTTCGGCTTATCTAATTTTATTGTATTCAAAAACTGCTTAAACTCCGTGCCGCGGCAGCTATTCTGCTAAGACGAAGGCCACTTGCTAAGCTTTGAATCTCTCTGTGAATTTCTATTGAGTTTAAATTCAAAATTTCACATATTTCTAATCGATGTATCTTAATAGATTCCGCCGTTGTCACACATACAAAAACATGTATTCCAAGAACGTAAAGCGCTTCCGTATTTCAACTCGTACGCAGGAGGCCTAACGTAGGTAGCCCGTGTATGTCAGTTAAAATATCGCCGATAGACCTCGCAGCTGTTTCACAAGCAAAGTTTTCACCCAAGTATTTCATGATATAGCTAGACATAAAGACAGCATAACAACCTATATAGCAATCTCATTCCTCGGCAGTACTTTTGTCGATGCTTTCTTCTATATTTACACGCCTTCGCTAACCTAAGTTTCTCATCGTCTGAAAATATTATTATTGTAGCTTAGGCTTCCATATTTTTAACATTTTCATATTTTACGGGTGAATTTGATGATTTCAATTCAATAGTGGGACCCGTATCTACTTTTACTTTATGTGTGCTATAGCTTTCCAACAAAATAAAAATGCAACAGACTTGGCCCATTTTTTCCCCAATAATTACTTCTTGTCGCCGAAAGCACTTTTTCTGTCTGCTCACGGGATTTCTTTTAACATCACACTTACACTTCAAAAATGCTTTAGAATAAGGCAGTAGAGAACAGCTGGCTGCACCGTATTCTGGATACGAATTTTGCCATATTAGGATCGTTATGCGACCTCAGCAACGTAAATATTTCAAGATTAAGAAATCGGTTCGTTATGAAGGAATGATTCGTGTAGAAGGAACCCCATATCTTTGCTTCGAAACTGACTGAAAATTTATTTAATAGCAAGCGAAAAAAGATAGATATTATTGAGCTTCCTCCCCCTTCCATAAACTGTTCAAGCCTCCACAACACAGGTGACCCCGCAGAGGAAGAGAGGATGGGAAAATATAAATGAGAACCACTAATGTGGGCACTTTTGATGTTCGACAGCTGCGAGAGCTTCAATACTAAGGCCGTGCGAGCATCATGTCCTGCCCTCGTCCTTCTGTTCTGCTGCTGACGTTGGGTGCTGTCGTCACTGCGACGTCCGATGACGTGTATCAGTACATCATTAGTGAACGTCAACTCCTGCAGCCCAGCATTTCGAAAATATACGCTTTTTCAGCTTGTAAGTGAGAGAAATTTGCAAGATGTAACTTAACTAAACAACCATGTTCAGAAGAACAGCCCTCTACATGCAATACCTTGAATCAGAATCAACTCTCTTTTCTGACACAGAGCTCATGGGACGGAATCAACATATGGAGGTAAACTGTTAAACATTGGGGTTCATAATTTTGTACGAATATGATTTTCAAATTTCTAAATTGTTTATTTATATATGCATAGTAACTGGAAAGCATAGTTCTTTTAAAAATTCGACAATTGCCCAAACGTTGAAGCTCGATATCCCAGTCGCCTTTCGAAGAGTGAAAGCGATATGAACCACTATCACTTCAAAATTTCAACAGGGGAGCTACATCAATAACGGTATTTGACAAATCCTTACCTCGTCTCGGGGGCAAAACAGCAAAAGAGAAATTGCTATAATGAGAATCCTACCAATTAAACATTGTATCGAGCAGAAATTTTATTTTGCAGGTGCTTGCAAGGAACAGTGCGCTCTCCAGAGCAACTGCACAGCTGCTTCCTTCGACACACTCACTGACGAGTGCTCCATGACGAACGTGACGTCCCCCAGCCCTGTGTCAACAACCCAACACTTGCACAGTGTAGCGTTCTTCAAGCCCTGTAAGTTGCAATACCCGTACAGTGAAGCCTTCTTCAAGCCCTGTAAGTTGCAACACCCGCACAGTGAAGCCTTCTTCAAGTCTTGTAAGTTGTAGGACACCAACATTGAGGCTCTCTGTGAGTCCCGTAAGGTGCAACCCCAGACAGGAGCCCATCTACAGTCGACTATAGATAAGCCCTGGAGTGGGGGCTTTAGAATGCCACTCCCATCCTGCAAGTGACGTAAAAGGCGACCAATACAGACCGAACGCAGAGTGTGTCCGCTGACGGATTTTGAGTGCCCAGTCGCGGTGGTGTCTTGCATTCTTCAAGGCAGCATACTTGGTCCGCTGTTCTTCGTTCTGTACAGTAGTGACATGCTCTCTTCGCTGGAGAAGAAGATGATCAACTATGATGACGATTCGACAGTAGTGATATCTACCTATAGCATGCCTGATCTAGTCGCCCAGTCTCTAACTAGGGACCTGTCATGCATTAGTGCATGGTGCTTAGCCTTGAGAATGAAGCTGAATGCCAATAAGACTAAATCTATGATTGTTAGTCTGCCTTACACACTTTTTCAAAAACATCCACCACTAAGGATTGATGGCACTCTATCTCAAGAAGCTAGCTCCTTTCCTTAATTAAAGATTCTCGGTGTTGTCTTCGAAGAGATGCTTACGTTTGAGCAGCATATTTGGCGACTCGTGTCACGTGTCATGTTTTCGTTAAAGATTTAAGTATATTTTATATAAATATTTATATATTTGTATATTTGCCTGTCCACCCAAAAAGCAGTCGAAGGAGTTGAGCAATTTTCATAACTTTTTGTAGGGAGTTTGGTGGGTTGACCTGGATGTGACTCTGCCAAAAAAACTAGTCCTAGCTGGTCATAAAAAAGGACGGCGTTGAATTTTCCTTCACCGGGTCGAATTTGCCTCCACCGCGGCAGATCGTCTCAAGCCACGAGGCCTCCCATTTTTCCTATGTTATTATTAAGAGATGTGCACGGGGCTGCCACCGTGGATCTAGCCTTGTTAGGCACAGCATCTATATGAAAAACTAGTTTAAGCTGGCCATCAAAATGGACTTCGTTAATCTGCTCCCACCTCGGGTGATGATCTTACTCTACGAGACGTTCTAGCTCATCTATCTGTTTGTTGATCTATTTATCCATTTTTTGTGTGGGCTTTAGTAAAACAGATACGCTGAAATTAGCCCAGGTTGGAGGCTGTTCATGGTCATCCAGTCAAATTTAAATGAAAACTGATTGGTAGAAAATAGGCCAGGTTGCAGGCCATGGCAAACTTATCTTTGTCAGCGACTGTGACTGTGCGTGGACTCTAATTGCGTTAATAAATATCCAAGTCCCTGTTGCCCAACCTAGAGCTCCCCGCCTTATTTGATCTTCATTATTATCACTAGGAATTGATGTGTGCATTTAGATTAGACACAATTTTAGTAATGAATATTCGATGCCCTGGTGTCCAGCTTCTACTCCTCCAACGCTGACGGTGTTCACGACGGGCACGACAAGCTACGGCAACCTCAACAACCAGTTCTCAAGGTGTGGTGCAATGAATGGGGTGCCGCTGATGATCAAGACTTCTGAAGAAAAGAATCTCGCCCTGCAAGCAATGGGAGGTACGATACGATGTATCCTCTACTTCAAATTATACTGTGATTTCATATTTCTAATGAGGGAGATTGAGCTTCACGCGACCTCACAGAAGTTTCACCAAATTTATTTATTTCAGGAAGTTATTGTATTGTTTTATCGATTTACACATATGTATTATAATCCTTCTTGCGCATCCATCTCACAAGTCAGAAGACCGTTATGAACCAAACCAAGACAAGGTGGCTGATCTCTCTATTCCTTCTCTTCTTAGCACAATGCACTGTGGAGGCTAAGGAGACATGGGGTGCTTCAGCCCTCCCAATATTGAGCTTAGCCCCCTTAGCCTCCCCATCTTACCAACATTTAACCACCATGTTTGTATTGTGATGCCGTGATGCGATGCGAATTTTACTCCAGCCCCCCGCCCCCGCAATTCAAATTTCCTTGCGCCAACACTGGCAGTGCATCTGAACTCACAGTCAAAATCACGTTTCAGTATCTGTTCCGTTCAACTATTACGAGCTAACAGATTACGGCTATATTTTCGTGTAGGTCTCAACTCTATCAGTATCTAACGAGAAAAAATTATCTCGTCTTAGATCCTACTGTTATAGTGTGCTTCCTATCTCCTGTTTTTCTTATTTTATCTGGCAATATGTTGATTTTACCTGATTACGCGTGTATTTTCCGGTAGGTCTCAATTAGTTATTAACGAGATAAAAATGAAATCACCTTAACTCCTATTGTTATAGTGAGTATGCTATCTCCGGTTGTTCTTATTTTGGTTTTACCTTAATATGGCGGCGTGCATTAAAGCCCATGACCTGCGAACGTGTAATCAGGGCTGGCCATGTAGTCACTTGCGTTGTAGCGGTCCACATATATAGTTGAAAATTTTTTGGGGGGGGTATCACTTATGCATTATTTTGTGCAAATTACGTTGAGTCTTGTGCTTCCGTATCTAAGGCAATATAATTTCAAAGTGTAATAAACTTGGAGGTTTAAAATTGATAGTGCTGAAATACCTCGGTTATTGGCTTGGCATTGAGAACGTCGCTTCCGTAGTGCCAGTATTCCTTTATCGGCTCTGAGAGGCTTGCTGATGTTGCTTGTTTCTGTTCTTCCTCTTCTTTCCCGACTAGCGGTTCCTGTGCGAGTTGGTCCCGTGTGGGAGCGCCTTCGTGCCCGCTTTTCTGTTTCTTTCAACGTGCTGAGTGTTCCTTTTTTCTTCCTCTGTAAGATCACATTCTTTTGAAAGCGACTGGCATTCGTACTACAGATTGCTTTAAAGTTAATGTTTGCACATTACACTATTTATGTTTTTTTTTTACAGATTGCTTAATTTTGCCCCCTCACAGGACCCTATAGACAGGATCTTCGTAAGGAACCATTGTTGTCGAGCGCTTTTGCACAAACTTAGTGATTGAAACTGTCTGCAGAACTATTAAGTGGTTGTCAATGAAGAAAATATCGTAAAAAATCTTACTCTTCAAGATTTTCTTTCTTTCAATAAATCTTCAGTTTTGTTATTTATTTTATTTTATTATTATTTTTTTTTTGCTGGTGATTTTTTCCTGCTGGTCTGAATCACACTTAGACAAAACTTTTACGCTATCCATTAGAATTGTCCGACTGATTCATTTTTTCTACACGTGGTACTGGCAACATTTATCTCATTTTTAGGTATTGACATCTCAGATATTCATGCACAGACATGTCGAGTAAAAGATCGGGAAAGACTGAACCACACTAATGGTTTAGGTATATACTAAGGCAACGCTGACACTTGCACGACTTTCGGAAACGATTTTGTCGGGGCAAGTCGTGCCATTTTGGGGCACGTACTGGGAGTCTGGTTCACCAGTAGGGACGTCTTTGGACAGCCGTGGTATGGTATGGACTGGCACGCATCCTCCCGTATCGTCTCTATACGAGCTCACGATGAGTTTACGAACAGTTTGCACATAGTTCAGGACCTGGTCGCCAAATTTTCTTGTGGCATTGTGAACATTTCAAAATTTTCGTCCCGAGATTTCACGCAGTCACGATGGGCTTACGCACACTTCACGCCAGTTTACGACTAGTTTGCGCATGGGCACGACTCGAGTCGTGCCAATGAAAGCCACAGAATCGTACAAGTGTCAGCTTTGCTTAGTGGTTTTAATCGTTTTTCAAAGGAATAGTGAACTCATAAAGCCTTGTCACTCAAATGCGCCTGAATTTAGAGAAGAAATATTACCATTTACAGGTTCCCCTTTGGCATGGATAACAGCCCGAGACTTGGATGGTGATGGCGATTATCAATGGCTTGATGGTACCAGGCTGGTGGATGGCGTCTTCACCCAAAGCGACTTCACAGACTGCAGCGCAGACTGTCAAGGTGCCACTTCAATGATGAGTGGTTCTGGGGGGATCCTGACGAATTGCTGCGGGGACATTGTGGCGAAGAAACCGATCCTCTGCGTTAAGAGTAACTAGGTGAACTCCATTAGCCACTAAAACGCGGTGTCCACGTAGCAACCTTCGATCGTTGCCGCAATAAGCCTAGAATACTCAATATTTGCGCCATAGTTAGTGGCAATGGTAAATCTTATGCTATCGCTTCAGTGTAATGTTAATGTATTGTTAATTAGCTCTGAAGCTGGATTTTATATAATCCGAAACGTTTGTAATGATGAACACAAAAATGTTTTTATGTGTAGCTTGGTGCTGTTTTTCCAACTGAGAGTACGGTTTCCTAAGAATCAACAAATTTCTTACAAGTTGCGTTATCGGTCTGGAGCAGTGTCTGATTTTGAGTTTTTGGAAGCATGCGTTCTCTATGACTCTATTCCTAAATGTTTTAAAGTTAGCTTCTCCGGAAAACCCTAGACACAACTTCAATAGTAATAACGATGGCAGAAAAAGCTACTGGAGTTTGATATTAACAACAAGAAGAATCCTAGACGCAACTCAACTAATCTGTTTACGGGGCAGCGGCACAGCTTCAGCTTGCTCAAAATTTACCTGGATAAAACTGATGGAAAATCTCAGTCGTACTGCTGTTTTTATGCCGTAGTAAGTGGCAATGGTACAGTTTCAACTATCACTATCCAAAAAGACAAACATTTTAAGAATTAGCCCACGATGTTCATAGACGTTAAGCTGAAGTCGCGGCCACGACTACACAGTCGGATTAGTGGAGTTGGCTCTAGGATGCTATAGCGACAACAAAAATTGTGACGTGGACACCGGGCTTTAACTGGCAGAGAGGGCGCATCTGTCAAATATTTGTTTTATCTACTATATTATGAGCGACTTAAAGTATGCATACTGACTCTTGTAATAACGATGGAGCTCAGATAATATTAGTTAAAAGCACATAAGTTCAGTATTCAGGCATATTATGTAAACAATAGCAAGGCATGTTCGGAAAATCTCTTCTTCCATATCGCATATCAGAATCTCAAAGAATAAGTATGAAAAACTCAGCATTAAGGGGAATTTATCGGTGATAGAGGGGTCAGTAGATTGTTTTGGAAGAGCCCACATGAAGAAACATCCAGTGAGATCGGGGATACAGTATTTTATCTATACTAAATATCTGTATAAGCCTCTTTCAGTAATAGACCTCTCTGTATAATGGATATATTACATTAGAGACGATTAGTTAGTAGACAACAGAAGCTCGAAGACTCCCTTCCCCAGAAATTAGGTGAAGCTTTATCTCTGGCTATTGCTATTACAATATTATTAAACATAAGGGGAAGAAAAATAAATGGGTAAGGAGGCAGGAGAGCCTTACGCTAGACTGGTTGGGAAGTTGATGAACAGATCTGCCGCCCAGCAGATTGAAGCGGGGTACTAGTGAAGTAATTCGCTTCATTAGCTACGGAGGAGGAACTCAAAGCTATGGAGAGCACCGTTTCCAGTGCTTGTATAAGCAATTTCTGAACGTGTTGGCTGTCGGCGCTTCGACAGCTTCCGCTATAAGTCGTTCCACAAATTCGCTATGAAGTGCGGATAGAATTGCCAATTTTGTCCAGTATTTCATGCTGATGCTTGAGCTTATGTCCGCTACATTGGAAGCGATCTTCTTTCTTCATCTGCGTCAGTGAGTCCTGCTGTCGGGACTGAAGCTCTTCAGGTACTTATGTATGTATCATTAGTCAACCCAGTGAGTACCAAAGGAGTGTACTACCCGAACTATTGTAGGCATCAATTCTTGCGGCGTGGTTGGTAACTGTGACTATATTTTGCATCTTTACGGTGAATTCGAATCGTGTTATAGAAAACCTAATAGAGGAACAAAAACAAGACGTAAACTGCCAGCGTTTAGAAAAGGCAATCTTGAATTTTGTTTAATGTCTGGATCATGGACTTCGATTTACACATAAAATTATTGGTAGTCAACCCTAGACTTGAATTTGTTTGCCTTTGTGGCAGGGATAAGTGCCATCCGGTCACCAGGTAAATTTACTGGGCTGTTGGAGTCAAGATTGTTGGATATAAATGTTGAGCAAGAATGGGCAGAGTAAACTTCTTTGTGTATCCCCTGCAGGGATGGGCAGCAGTCCAGTCATGTGAGAGTCCATGAAGTTTGCACTGGCTGCTGGCGGTCAATGAGCCAGTCATATACTAATTTCAAACCGGCTGCCCTCATACGAGTTTAATTGACACTGACAGCATCTATCAACTCAGCTAATCCAATCACGATCCTGCGACCGTGACCGCAACTTCTGCCATTTTGAAACGGTGCTAAAAGTGCATGAACAGAAGTGCTTGCGAGTTATAGTCGCTCAAACTTAAGAGCGACTGTCGAAAATTCTTCATCATAAACGCTTGCTAAAGTACATGCAATAAATTGCAGCGGTGGCAGAAAGTTTAACATTTCGTTAGACAATTTATAATAATGATCAAGCTAAAGCCGTGCTCGCGGCGACAAAATTGGACGAGTTGAGTCGGCTCTCTACGTTTGGTGGGTCTAATATTGCATGTCGGAAGCCGACCTAGAGTAAATAAACTTCCCGAACGTCTTGGTCCTTTAATATTTTTAAGCGTTGAGGAGGGACTGAGGTCCGTAACTCTTTAAAATGAGTCCTTTCAATCTATGAATCTCCTGCTCCTAACGGAAATGACTAGTTAGCGGATCTATAAGTCGTCCAGCCATGTCTTTTTCAAAAAATGCGTCGTCAGTGTGACTCAAAATGATTGGATCAAAGTTACCGAAGTGTTTTAACATTTCCATACACTGTAGTCACTTTCACGTGCTTCCAATCATGCGAAGGTCTTCTTCACTCATGACTGCTCGTAAACTTTAAGAAGTGGTGCCGGGATAGGCACAACTGCAGAGTGGGAGGCACTTATATACTTTCCTCGCGATGGGCATGGTTGGGAAGGGTGTTTGTCATTGAACCCTCCGTCGATGGCGCCCTTTTTTGACGACCAGAGGTCGACTGCAGCCGTGATTGCTCCTCTAAGGACTCCTGGCCTATATCAGCAGCACGAATCTGTGCATGTGGGTTTCTCTGTTGAGAATACGGTCAATGTTTACTTTTCATTTGCCTTGAGAAGCATTGTTTTGCATCTTAGATCCTACCGAAGGTGACCTTTGGGCATATGTGTGGGGCAATGCCATCAATATGCTCTTTGCTCACCTCAGCATGACAAGCTTCCTTCCAACTTTGTACCTACTGCATTTTCGAAAGTCACTCTTACGAGGCTACTTCCGTAACTGTAGTGGCACTCTAACCTCGCTTCTTTGGTTGCAGGTAGTACCGGAGGGATGCTGGCACCATAACACTGAGGGGTTGATCTAAGTTGCTGAATGCAGATAGTCTGCCGTCAGAGATAATTCCAATCTATCGTAAAGCTTCGTTACGCCTTGACCGTGTTCTGAGGCACGTATGGTTAGTTCACGACCAGGAAGCACAGAGCGTAACGGGAGGACTCACTTGAAACTAGCGCCAGGGAGTGACGCCATCAATGACGTCCCATCGACGAACGGTACAACCAAGCAGCCTGGTGGTATTTAATTGATTTCGCCAGAAAAGTAATCGTAAATTGCGAATTTTATCCCTTAAGCACATAAATAAATGAAGAGACCATATACTAATTGAACAACTAGCAATTATCAATTGAAAATAAAAGTGGAAGCTGGTAGAACTTTCACAACACAGAGGCAAGACCTGGGCCGGTATGGCGCCTTGATTTACCGTCTTCTTGATTTACCGTAAATAGGCTACATGCAATCACGGCTAAGTTTTATTTTAGTCCCATTGAGTCCTCCTACTACAATCTTTGCTTCCTGGTTCACGACCCACACTGATCTGCTTTCAAAAATATTTAGAGGGGCTTTGCTACCTGAAGTTCCTGCTCCCATCCGACCTCTACTTCACTGGCTCATCAAACTCACAGCACCTCAGCGTAGATTGCTAACAACTATTCAAATAACTATAGTTTTGCTGAAAGTTTTTCAGTTAATTGGAGAACAAGTAGTGGATTTGAGCATTTATGGTCTCCATCGAGCAACTAGTACAGAAATATACCACTATAATATACTGGTGGGATCGTTTGAATAAATTCTGTAATCCTGTTTTTTACAAAAGAATTTACGTAAATACCTAAGCGAAGAAAGGTTATGTTTTGTTGGCTCTTGTCTTCTGCTGTGTGTCTGTCTGTCTCTTTGTTTGTCTGTCAGCAACAAAACTAAGCGTTAACAGATCTGCAAAACATTTACAGGGACAGCTTGGTTTGTAAGCAATAAAAAAAGATTACATTATGGCAAAGAACCGTTCAGCTGTTTGTGTATTTGTTTTTCCTTGGCAATATAAATAAAAAAGCAACGAACGAAGACTTCGTGAAATTTGAAAAGAAAAACACTGGGAATGTCACGAACAATAACCAATGGCCAAACTCTTCATTATTTCCTCAAACGTTGTTCCGTTTTTTTATTAATAAGCTCTGAAAGTTATGGACGGATGTCTATGACATTTATAAAAATACTGTTAGAGAAACTGATGAACTGATTTAGTGATGACCTGTTCGACCGTTGGTCTCTCTGTTTCATTTCAGTTCGTTAGAACGTAGCTCAAAAATGTATGGGCAAATATTTGTGAAAGTTGCAGAAGCTGTTAGCAATGTTAGAAAGAACAAATAATTAAATTTTGGGGATGTTCTAGCGGAACGTTTGTAGGTTTGTCTCGCTGTTTACCTTTCTAGCTTGCAGTGAGTGATATCTAATGTTGAGAATTAAACCTCAGCATCTAAACGCATCAAAATTTGCACTAAGTGACATCTAAGCTTGAACATCACACCTCATTTTCCAAAATTGCTAAACTTTCACTGAGTGTACTGATATCCAAACACAAGAATTATGCCTATATAAATGTAATTGCATCGATTTTTGCACTGAGTGATATCCAAATTTAAGAAATACTTTTCATTATCTGAAAGTGCTAAACTTGTAGTGAGTGATATCCAAATCTATGAATACATCTAGTTATCCAAAAGTTCTAAGCTTTCATTAAGCGGTATTGAGCTTAAATCATTGGACTAAGGTATTTAAAAGGAAGAAACTTTTCGAGCGCGATATCCAAGTTTGAAAATTACCTAGATACGTATACTTCAATATCAAAGAGTGCTGTCGTGTCAATGTTCAGAAGTTTTACGAGCGTACCTATCTATATGTTTTGCGCAAGTTCGGAATTTTTGCTATAGTTGTAATTTTTAATGTTAAAAGTGGCATCATCTGGTAGCGCTGTTAATTTTCTCAGCTACTGCAATTGCAAGAATCACTCAAAGTATAGCCAGAGGAAAGAAAGACACTGATGTTTAACAGAAAGTGAATTTTGCTTACTATCTACCTATCTACAGGACATTTTTTCTTAGAGCACTGCGTGTGAGAATCTCCTAGCCTTTACGATCCGGCTGACTTATGTCTCATGGTAGATTTTTCTGTGGCATACCCTGACAATATATGAGCCTGAATAATTGAGACATGAAGCGTTTTAAGCACTCGATGAATAATGTTTTTTCTATTTTATCGATTTTATAACGGTGTTGCACTTCTCTACAAAGCAGAGGGTAACTGTAGTTGTGATGAATCTATAGTATTACATGTTTTATTATCACTCTGTCCCGGCAGCGCTATCGTAGTTCACGACGAATTTGTGTGCGTGTTTGTGTACGCAGATCACGTGCGTGTGAGCGGCGTTCAAGTTGGTGCGCCGCGCTGCTCGCTGTATCGCTGATTCGGTTAGTTTAGGTTAGGTAAGGTTAGGTAACGTTAGGTAAAGTTAGGTATGGTTAGAAAGTTTAGCTTGGGTTAGATTGGACTAGGTTAGGTTAGGTAAGGTTAGGTTAGGTTAGAAGGTTAGGTAAGGAGGTAAGGTAAGAATGTTAGGTTAGGTAAGGGTAGGTTAGGCTAGCCTAAGTAGTGTTTATTTTAGTGGTGGCGCGCGCAGGAAAGCTTTCTTGAATGCAAAATCGTTGTGAACGACGATAATGCATCCCGGAAAAAGTATACCTATTTAATAAGTCCCAAGCATTATACAAATTACGACTTAAATGCAGTAAGTCTGACAACTTTGTTCCATGCATAAACCGAACTACAGCCCCACGGGGTTTAAACTCATTAAGATTTGTTCCATACATTATAAAAAAAAACACGACCCTGCGGGCAGTATTTACAAAGAGATCCTGAGTTCTTCAACTCCACCGTTATTATGAGAACTCAAGGCTGGCAGCAATCTAGTCTGACAAACAAGATAACTGGTAACCAAGAGAGGTTGTACCATGTTACCGTGGATTTTTTAATAGAAAAAAACAGAAGCTTCTTGGGTTACCTGACTCATTCGCGTCAGTTTGCTAATTTCCTTTTCTTGCACTCATCATTTGAATAATTTATTCTCAGAGTGTCTTTTTGGCTCTCTATGAATTGTCATAACTGTACTATCACAAAATAGCTGAAAAATACAATATTCATCTCACGAAATTTTTTTGTAATCCTAAGAGCCTCTCTATCCACTATGAGTTGAAGGCCAAGCTTGCACTATTGTAAAGATGGCTTCTCAAAACTGAGAACATGTCACTGGACAACTTTGAGTGCGGCTGATGACGTTTCACTAACTGAATCCTGGGAGCAATATCCGTAGAGTTGTATCTCCCAGGATAAGTCGTGAGAGGTTTCTACCTCAACAAAATCTGTAGAGCTCACCTATAGGGAGGAAAATTATCGGGAACAGCTCAAGATAAAAAATATTAACCAGTGCCCTTCTGTCTTGACAATTTCACCATCTTAGGTACGCAATCCTCGCCTGTGTATCTGCGTATTTTAGAATTCCTGTACATTTTTGATTTAAAGCTTCCTCTCAATGAAACGCAAAGCGCATACCCGTTGCATGTCATCAACCGTTAGCTTTTTTATCTTTCAGTGTTCCGATTTATGTGTGTCCCTCGCTATTTTTACTTGTAAATTTTAGTCTTTGTCAATAAATTTCCTATATTTTATCTCAACAGTTTTGATGATGATGGGTATGATGCCCGAAACGTTCGATTTTAATATACGATGATACGTTCTGCTTTCCTGGTCTTCACCTTCCTTGACATCACATGTTGTGGTATTCCACCGAAAAGTAATGTTGAATTGAGGCATTGCAGGGCTGCGTATCTATATTATAATTCTGCTTGAGGCTCCATCCGTCCGTACGTCCCTGCGTTTGTTGCTTACGCCTTTGATTATTAGCTAGGCGCAAATTTAACTTTCCAGAAGCTCTGCTTTTCTCTGGGAGGCTACTCAAAAATATCTGTCTTCTTTTCGTATCCTCTTGAAGAAATTTCCAAGCAGCTTCAAAGCAAAGACGTGGAGTTCCTTTTACACGTATCATACCTACATACCGCAACGATTTTCATTTCTTGAAATATTCACGTTGCTGAGGTCACATAGGGGAAAGGATACCGTTAGGGTAGCGGTTTATTTTAAACTAGAGTGCCCGTGCTGCCAAAATGACAGCAAGAATTTGTGATGATCCGTCTTCATTGATCATAATTTTCCTATCAATGCTAGAGCAGAGCAATGCCAAGCTTTCTTTCTATTATATGTTGAAAAACAATATTTTTTTGGCCCACACTCGGAGTAAGTATAGAGAGAGACGATATAAGCAAAATATTGCAGAGCAACCTGTGGCCAATTCAGGGTATGAGCTGGCTGTCTTCTGGCTGGCTGGAATGGGTCGCGTAGATGCATGTTCAGACTTCATTTAGCAGCTAAACAGTAGACTCGTTCTCTTCTTCATTTGCATCAGCTGTAAATACTGTCCGCACAAGAAAAATTCTAATCTTGAGTTTTTCTGTGCACTAGACTTAAATAGCCCACCGTATCCTGGCTACAACGCTCCTTAAAAGTTCATCCCATTCTGATTCCTGAATGATAATGGATTTCAAGCAGGTGCTGCTAACCTGCTCGTGATTGTCTAAACAGCGTCTGCTGTGCTGCAGGCCCATCACAGTTGAATCTTTTATATCTAAAGTGACACGACTCAGAGAACAGAGCTCATCAGGATGCAGCTGCAGACAGCCGCCATGAAAAAGCCACCGTAAATGATTTGATCACACTTCCGGAGGCTCGTGTCGTCTCCCTTTCTACTTCCTCTGATGGCCAACAGTCGTTATTGTCTCCTTATAAATGCCGAGCTTTGTATCCAGGATACTAACGCTGTCATATATCTCTCAAGTTTTCCTCAACTGAAATATTGTACTATTGAGATAAGTATTCAAATTAAAGAAAATTATTTTCTGAGAAGAAAACCTGAAGAATTTCCTGCTAGTTGCTTCGATGGTTTTGTAGCCAATAAGAGCATCAGCGGAAACTCAGGGCAGCTGAAGCTCGGGTAAAGAAACCTCAGAAGAGATTGCGAATCCCGATGCTAGAGAGTGCTTACAGAGAAGCTGTGGGTATCTGCAATGAGTGGACTTCAACAATGAAAAGTGACATTGAAAATCAGATTCCATAACAGAGCTAAGAGAAGCTGAAAAGGCTTCAAGCAAAAATGCATTGAGATAATAAAGGATAAGATCCCATTTTCGCTATCTTCTAAATACAATCTCGTCGTCGATCTCCATGAAAGCGCAACCTAATATGAAAATCTGCAACCTGGACTATTTTTCGCCTATCTGTTTCTTTAAGAGGGGTACATGAAAAATACAAATAAATATATTAACAAACAAATACACGGCAGTGTTTATTATATAGTTTGATGACTTAAAGAAACTCTTATAGTATATTCG
Source organism: Parhyale hawaiensis (assembly GCA_001587735.2). Classification (NCBI taxonomy): domain Eukaryota; kingdom Metazoa; phylum Arthropoda; class Malacostraca; order Amphipoda; family Hyalidae; genus Parhyale; species Parhyale hawaiensis. Next base: position 17,051,735 of record LQNS02278139.1, on the reverse strand, counting down.
CATGTATAGTCCCCGGAACAATAGAAATTATAGATATGTGTGGTACGCTTCAATATTTTAACTGAAATACCTACAAAAAAGTTCATAGTTGATTAAGAAAATGTAAACTGACCTTACAGTCACTGTAGTGTTATTATTGCAGGTGACGTCAATTTTCATTTTCTAAAATAGCGACAAGGAAACAAACTACATGAAACGGGTAGCTCTGCTTCCAGCAAAACACTTTCATACCCAACAAATGAACAAGAGTATTTAGGCCCTTTCTTGCAGATCCTCTCGTTGGTGTAGTTAATTTCTTCATCAGTAGTAATTAAAAATTAATTAGACCTCTTCCGTGCACAGAATGCACAGTTTGTGAAGAATTTTAGCGACCACAGTAATGCTTGGCTGATCACATTCTTATTGGAATTACAGCTGAACTGCAGTCGGTGAACTGGGCCGCACTTCGGAAAAACTCTATTCTAAGTACGACTATAAACGAATTATTTGAAAGAGTTTTATTTGAAGAGCCTGTGAAAGTAATGTCATAGAAACCGGCATCATAGACTCCGCGGGGGTCTGCTTTTAGAGACGAACATGACTGATTAAATGATAAAAAAAAATCCTGACATGCATTGCAGTGACCAGTTGAGAGCTGCATAAACGTAAGAAATTTATACTTCGCCTTCAAAATCCAGTGAAGAAAAGCGGCAAAAAAAAAAAAAAAACTCAAGCCATCCTCGCTACTAGCTCTCCCGCTGGTCACGTAGCGTAATATTAACACCCGCAGTAGCGGCAGACTAAGGCGTGTGACTTCGACTCTCAAGGTCGCTGGTTCGTGCCCGGTTCCCAGCTGGGCATCTTCTTAGCGCGCTTGATGTGATCGGTCTGCATAGTGCTGCGGGTTACTGACCTTCCCCAGCAATGGGGAGGGTTGTGGGGTCGCACATATTGTCGCATGGAGTCTTCCGCCACTGGCGCCATAGCTCTAGACATCTGTTGTCGACTGCAGCCTTGTATTCCACTGGGGCCTGTTGGTCTATATCTGCAGCACAAACCAGTGCAGGCGGGTTTCCCAGTTGGGGGGTACGGTCAAGTTGACTTTACCTTGTATCTGTACAAGATAATATGCTTGGTAACGTCACTTCGTCCTCGACCGAAGAACATGGGAGGTAAGTGTACCACAAGTATGGGTAATCAAATCATTGTTGAAAACAGATCAAAACGTTATAAAAATCGAAAAGCAGTTCTTCTCATGTGCATCGATCGACTTGCTCGTCTATAAAACCAAATACAGAGACGTTATTGAGCGAACATGTTTCGGTGGTTGATGAATCTCAAGAAATAAGCAAAATACTCAGTCGCCAATCGAGGAAGGTTTTTAGCAAAAATACCAGTAACCCCAAAATTCTATTGGAAGCTACAGATGCCTGCTTAACGGCTCGACATTATATTGACAATGGTCATCGATAAACTACACAGCAGCATAGCAACACCAGATGAAGTCCCTGCAGGATTCCTTGAAATGTTTAATTAAGCTCAGTATCTTAGAATTCTTTGCCTCATATCCTCCGAAGGCCTAATATTGTGTGCTTTAAGATAAAGTTCAGTTGCTGTGTGCAAGAAAATAACCTCCCAACAAGATAAACGAGTGAATATTTGTCAACTTTTTTTGTGTAAGAAACAAAGTGAGTGAGGCAGCAAATTTGGCCGCGGTGTCCCGTCTACGCGATCAAGAAACGCATATACGACGGCGAGGACGTGAACAGATGTGCTAACAGCGATCGAGAAAGTCTTATGAATCGAGATAGCTCACAAGATGCTATTGAAATCAATGCCTTTGACGTCTACGCGCCAACACACCACGAGGCTCGGCGTAGGAGCGGCCACAGTGAACCGAACAGTTGCAAAGTTAGAGGCAAGTCCCTTGTCAGGATTGAGAGGCCTCTGCTCACGCCAACCATCCGCACCAAGCGTCTTGAACGTCACCAGAGGCTCATAGATGACGTCAAGTCCAGCGGGTCGGATGATCATCCTCAGTCGAAAAGACTTGGACAGTTAGCCCGGCGAAAAACTGAAGAAACGACCGGTGCTTGTCTCGTGGTATGGTGGATGACAGTGTCCACACTTTGTCTCTAACGATGCATCCAGCATACGTCAAATTGCTCTGTTTCCTTGCATCAAATAGCGCCGTCATGAATGTGAGCTAGTCTAGAATCCTGAACGGGTACCAGGTGACAGCCAGGGGCTACGAGGGCAAGTCAGCAAATATGCTGCCTCCTGGATCAGTAACACATTTGGCTTGTCGGCTATCACTCTTGTTCTTCAACAAGAACATGCCAACGCATCCAATCTTGTGCAGGGCTTTCTGCACGATCAAATTTCCTTCTTCTTGCCTAAAAAAAAACGCGAATGACATACTCGCCAAGTGTAAATGCACTGGACTAAGCCTTCTGGTTGCAAGCCAAGGCATGCCGCGTACTCCACCCAAACATCACCGCCCTGAATTCTTCAGTTGACTGGAATTGTGGATGGCCACGAACACAAACTACGTTGCCAAGACCTTCAAACCTTCAGGTCCCGTCTCGAGACTATTACCGCTGCCGATGGCGACTATATTGATTAAAATTAAAGATTAGGCCGTTATTGTTTTTGCCTGAAGTTTTATCTACTTAGACCAAGGATTATGAGGTTCCTAGGATAGAAATTATATCTAGGATTTGTTTCATTTTCTACGGCCCACCCACAACATGACAAGTCATAATTCTAAAATACTAAACTTGATACCAATCTGTTATCACAATTATATCTTCAACAAAGGCTAACCAATAAAAAACAAGCAATGCGATTTTATGTTCTCTTGTCTGAGGATAAGATGTACAGAAATTCAACCCTTGGTTGCATATAGTAAATGTTATCAGAACAGTGATGGGCAGTATTTAAATACAATTGTATTTAAATACATTTTGGTATTTGAAAATGTATTTACAAATACATTCAAAAACGTGTAATTAAATACTGTATTTAAGTACATTTTCGAGTATTTAAATACGATGTATTTAAAATTTTTTAATACATTTTTAAATACATTTCGTATTACTTTATCTGATTTTGCTGTGCGTCCTGCCTTGAATGCTTTTCACCTTGCTTCTAAATTTCTCGTATATGTACGAACACCTGCAGCTCCTGTAATCTATTAATTACTTGCAGCTACAATCGGTAGAGTTCGTAATAAATAACTAGAGCACTCTGACAGCCCATGCCTCCGCCACACGAGGTAACGGTAGCAAAAAATTCAAATTAGCTCTGAAACCATAATTTTCTTTGTATAAACTCCAAAATCTAATTATTTGTGTCTTTTGACAGTAATAACAGCTTGTGCAATTTTC